>JAYESD010000010.1:135836207-136083254 GCA_036927565.1 Tuctoria greenei | reverse complement strand
AGGTACGCTCTCATGATGCACCAAGTAACCCATGTAAGTTATATCTGCTGTTGCTAAGCTGTTTTATTAACCTTGGACGTAGCTTGCTGATTTTGGCCTTGCACATGCATCAAGAACTGGCACTATCAGCTTTGAAGCTGTGAACACAGATATACGAGGAACCCCAGGTGAATCCTCGTGATATGAATGAGCTGTAGGCTAGCTAGAGCAACTGTACAACCGAGCATGTTTCATTCATTCATGTTCAGGAGGGGGCTAGAATAGAAGTCTGCTGATGTTTGTCTTGATGCATGAACTGCAGGGTACATGGATCCTGAATATGTGGTGACTCAAGAGTTGACAGAGAAGAGTGACATATACAGCTACGGCGTGCTTCTGCTGGAGCTCGTCACAGGACGGAGAGCAATCCAAGACAACAAGAACTTGGTTGAGTGGGCACAGATGCACCTATCGTCTGGAGTGATCTCCCCTGAAATGGTAGACCCGAGGATCAGAGACGTGGTTGACGTGGAGCAGCTGCATTTGGTGATTGGCATCGTCCAATGGTGCACCCAAAAGGAAGGGAAGCAAAGGCCATCGATCAGACAAGTTCTGAGAATGCTCTCGGAGAGGCTGGATCCAGAGAACGGCAGCTTTGGTGAGGGCATGGAAGATGCTGATGTGGGGTTTTATCCTCGGAGGAGAAGCGAAGAATGTGGGGTACAGCGGAACGAGTTGATTCCCCACAGCGGTGACATGAGGTCTCTGCATTCCTCATCGAGCACAACAAGATCTTATTGCAGCCGCTCCATATTACTTGAAAGCGGACAGGCTCAGTCTCCTCCAGAAACTCTCTGATGACGTGGCCATTCAGTTTGAGTGTGGGTATCTTTTGCCCTGGTCAGTCAGTACTGGTAATCTCAAGGTTTCTGTCGGTTGAGTATATGGCCACGCTGATCATGAAGCGGCTCGGATCGGAGTGCCAAAGAGGCGGTCGTTGATTGAAATCAAGTTTTACCATGCATACAGTTATATTTTTGTTTTCCGCAGAAATTAACTGATGTAATATTAAGTTGGCGATTCGATTGTAGCAGGAAAATAGCTCCAGTTTGTTTTGTTGGTAAGGCTAACTGGTGAGGTCACCAGTCAGAACACGGAAGCAAAAACTAATGGTGCTGCAGATTCATGTTATACTAGTCCGGTTTAAGAAGGGTTGGAGCTTTGTTTATGTATAAACCGTCGGTGTGATTGGCATGTTGGTATGCTGTGTCCTAATGGCTAATTGCAGGTTTGGTTGCAGCAGTGTGTCGGTGAGTGGGTCGGCAGACGAATCGGCACACATGGCATGTCGCTTCTTTTTGCTGGAGAAGCAAGTACGTAGATGGAAGACGCCGCAAGCAGACAACAAGTCCACCGACGATTTGAGCCAACTAACAACACTCTGCCTGTCCTCTCGCTCTCCTCTCCTCTGATTACAATTGGCACTGCCGCTAGTGGAGAGCAGAGGAGCATCTTCTTGCTTCCGCTGCTGCTTCTTCCTCCTCCAATTGTTCAATTCGAAACTACAGTAGTACTAGGAAGCAGACAGAGAGAGAAGAGAGAGAGAGATCATGCCGCACGCGAAGACCGACTCGGAGGTGACGAGCCTGGCACCGTCGTCGCCGCCGCGGTCCCCTCCGCGCCCCGCCGGCTACTACGTGCAGAGCCCCTCCCACGATGGCGGCGAGAAGACGGCCACCTCCGACGTGCACTCCACCCCCGCGCTGAGCCCCATGGCGTCCCCGCGCCACTTCTCCAACAAGCGCAGCGGCAATAAGCAGCAGCAGCACAAGGTCAAGGGCTGGCAGGAGATCGGCGTGATCGATGAGGAAGAGGAGCGCGGTACCAGGATCGTGCCCAAGCGCTGCTACTACCTGCTCGTCTTCGTCCTCGGCTTCGTGGCGCTCTTCTCCTTCTTCGCGCTCGTTCTCTGGGGCGCCAGCAGGTCCCAGAAGCCGCAGATCGTAATGAGGAGCATCACCTTCCACAGCTTCATCATCCAGGCCGGCACCGACGCGTCGCTCGTGCCCACCGACATGGCCACCACCAACTCCACCGTCAAGTTCACCTACAAGAACAGGGGCACCTTCTTCGGCATCCACGTCACCGCCGACCCGTTCCAGCTCTCCTACAGCCAGCTCAACCTCGCGTCAGGAGACGTACGTTATTTGTTTTCGCTGCATGCTGCCTAGCTTGTCTTATTTAATTCTGTCCTTAATTGTTTGTGGCTTCAATCCACCTATGATGATGATGATGCAGGTGAAGAAGTTCTACCAGGCCCGGAACAGCCGCCGCACCGTGAGCGTGAGCGTCGCCGGGAACAAGGTGCCGCTCTACGGCGGTGGCCCGACGCTGTCGACGGCCTCCGGCAGCGGCGGGAAGCAACAAGCTGCGGCGGCGAGCACGAGCGTGGCGATGGTGCTGCGGACGACGCTGCAGTCGCGGGCGTACGTGCTGGGCGCGCTGGTGAAGCCACGGTTCACGCGCACCATCGAGTGCGAGCTGCACATGAACCCCGCCAAGCTCAACAAGCCAATCTCCCTTCTCGACAAGGCCTGCCGATACTCGTAAAATAATTATTCATCTAATCATCTCGCTGCTGCGGCTCAACTTCCACTACTAGTGAGCATATGTATTGTTACTACTGTTATTCTTTTCTTTTTCTTTTTCTTTTCCTTTTCTCCCTGTGTATGTATTATTTGTTGGTGTACCATATTGTACACTCGTGATTATATGATGAGCACGATGGTAATCAATCGTTCTCGAATCTGCATTCTATAATTAATACACATTTTTTTTATTTAAAATGAGCATGTGGTGGTCGACATACATATATTTTTTATTTAAACTACGTGCGGTGCGTGGTAGTTAAGCAGTCCCAGTTGCGTCCGGCGAATCCAAAGCCAACGGCCGAGATGCATGCTTTGGATACCATACCACCCAGCTCTCTCGGTTCTATTCTGTTCTATGCGTGCCAATTGCTATTATCGATCTCTAGAGAAGTGGCTTCAACAGAACAGCATTTATACCGTGGGCTTCGTTAAAATAATATTTTTAACATGTGCACACAGTTAAAATAGCATTCTCATATATTTTAGATCTTTTTATTTTTTTCTTTTCTGTTTTTCTATTTTCTCAAATCTAAAAAAGACGAATTTGCCCTTGTTGGTTTTTTCCCAGGTGCTGTAGGTCTGTTTACGCTTCATGTGCTTCTCTGGTCTGAAGATCCTTTGCTGTTGATCTAATTCTGATCGACTGATCCTAGCTTTCATTTCCAATGGCTGGTCCGTCTGAGACGCCGGACCACCACCACCAGCACCATACTTGTTTCCCCTGTTTATCGATGGATTGAACCATCGAATTGACACTGACAGCTGATCAACAAAACCATCAACTCTGTATTCAACCGATCACAGTGATTTATCATGCTCCAATTTCCCCCAGAATTATAACGAAAAAAGCAAGGCCAAAACAGTTTACAACTCCTGTGAACCTGTATATGGACCACGCATGGCCAAAACAGTTTACAGCAAGTTCATGATAGAAAATCTGAACATCAAGTTCTAAGAAAATATGAAACCTGAAAATCTGAACAGCAAGTTCTGGAAAATCTGAAAATCAGCATGTATAAAATCTGAACAGCAAGTTCTGGAAAATCTGAAAATCGGCATGTATAAAATCTGAACATTAACTCAAGGACCAGTGACGAGGCAGCCACAGAATGTGTTCTAAGGCTGACTCCAAGGCATGATGCATACAAGGATCCAAACCAGAAATGAGTTCTCTATGGGTGAAAAAATGTCTCCAACGGAGTAACGCAAAGCGCTACCGGTTTTGCATGCCTTGCTCGCGGCGACGCAGATGTGCGTCTCCTCCGTGCGGCTACCAAATACTGTTGAACTGACTTGACGTGCGACTTTCTGCGCGGGCGAGAGCGCCAACGTCCTTTTCGCGTGAGAGCGCGGGCTGGCAAGACGATTTCCGGCGCAGGCTATGGCGCGAAGGCCGTTTCCGCGTGAGGACTTAGCTGGCGCGAAAGTTTCGCTGGCTTCTGCGTGCTTCGGTTGGAGAAGAGCATTTTTTAGAACCGCATGTGGACTTCTGTAGAAACGCAAATGACAGTTTGGATGGCGTGTTTTGCGTCTTTCGGTTGGAGTCAGTCTAAGAACTCAATCATACAACACGTTCAATCGCGGAACCAGGGGCGGTGGCGGCGCCTCGCGCCTGGGAGGCGATGGCCGCGGTGCCTCCTGCTCGTGGTCTCGCGGACGACAGCCCTGGTGACTGCGGTGACGAGCGGCGGCCCCCTGCAGATCTCGGAGACGAGCGGACTGCGCTCAGTCTTCCTCGATAGGGGTGATGAAGGAAGAAAACGAATAGCAAGCACCAGAAAAACCAATGAGGTCAAATTCGTCTTTTTCAGATTTGAGAAAATAGAAAAACAGAAAAGAAAAAAGATCTAAAATATATAAAAATGCTATTTTAACGGTGTGCACATGTTAAAAATGCTATTTTAACGAAGCCCACAGTATAACTGCCGTTCTGTCCAAGCCACGTCTCTAGAAGTCTATAATAGCAATTGGCTTGTTCTATGCGGCCAAGTCCCCCCATCCGTCTCCATTCCATCATCGCCTCCGCCTCCAGGTCCGGCGGAATATCGCCGTCGGCAACGCCCCCCACCCCCCCACCGATACAGGAGTAGTTGCGAGCGCCACCGCCACCTCCCCCTCCGACGCCATCCCTCAAACGAAGCCTAAAGAGTTCGGCCGATTGGATTCCTTCCATCCGTCTGTTTGGGTGAGGAACCCTAACTCACTCTCCATTGCTTCCCCTTATTCGTTTCTAGGAATTGGTTTCCGTCTCTATCCACAATCCAGGTCGTTTGATTTCTCTACTCTCTCCGATTAATTTTCTGCTACGTGCTGCCCTACCGATGTAATCTTTCCATCCACGTTGATGCTGGTCAGGTTCTTGTACCTTTTTCCTTTTCTTCCTGAAAGATTACGGTATTGTTCTTCACTTGTGCGAGTAGCTCAGCAAGGGTATCGTATCGGGCTCAAACTACTAGTATCGTAACCACTCCAGGTGTTAGGTGATCGCCTCCTGATTATAACTTGTGTTCCCTTTGGATGCTTCTCTTCCTCATATTTATAAGTACTAATACTCCCTCCATCCCAAAATACTTGTCATTTAGGACAAAAAAAAGTTCAAAAAAACTAAAATTCTTGTCCTAAGTGACAAGTAATTTGGAATGAAGGGAGTACTATGTACCACACAAACAGACTTGCTTTGTCAACTATTCAATTTTTTTGTACTACTGGATTGTTTATTTTAGTTCGATTCCTTTTTACATAAAAAGAACTATGGTTCAAGTATAACCGCTTTGATTCATAGTGTGTTCTTGAAATGCTTCTTTGTCCCTGCCCCTGCAGAGGTTCCCCCTTCCATGGCAGCATCCAAGGAACAGGCTCTCAAGGACTATGCCGATTTCAAGGACAAGGTTAAGAGAACCATATATATTGACCAGCTTTCTCACCAAGTTACGAGCCCAGTCATTAAAGCAGCGCTTGCCCAGTGTGCAAACGTCGTCAACGTGGAGTTCATTGTCAACTACACGATCCCGTACGACATCCCATCATCTGCGCTGGTCGAATTGGATGATGAGACGCAGGCCAAGGCTGCCGTGGAACTCATGAATGATTTCCCTTTCATTATTGGTGGAATGCCGAGGCCTGTTAAGGCTACCCATGCAAAGCCTGAGATGTTTCGTGATCGCCCTCCCCGCCCTGGAATTAACAAAGACTTCCATTGGGCAAAGCAAGGAGAGAAAGAATACGAAACAATGAAGAAATTGAAAGGTCTCGCAAAGAGGCAAGAAGCGGAGAATATGGCACTAATAAAGGTATTTTGTTTGATTTCTTCTTTTTCTATGTTTTTATGCCTGATGCTGAGACAATTAATAGGGATCCTTCCGTTGTGCCTATATTATTTTGCACATTATATGTTCATTCCTTTCCCGGGACATCAAACACTAGGTTTTCATGGATACTCTGCTTTCGTGATGGTTAAATAGAACTTGAAAGACTGAACTCCCTTTTTTTTTCCTTTTTCCACTCCTATTCTGAAATGAAACTGTTAGGTAATTATGCAGATATGAAAATATATCTGCATTGTTTGTTACCCTGTAATATTTAGTGACTGCAAAAGGATATGTGTAATCTACGCGTTATGTTGACTCATAAACTAGATATTTGAGAGGGATGTAGCAAATGCATAGAATAGATGGGGAGATGCTAATTTCAACAAAGATTGATCGCTTGTGTGAGTATAAACAAAACATTTATTGGGTAGCTGCACAGGTACTCTGTCATTGATCATCAATAACCTGAACCGATGGCCCGGCTCTTATGAAAAGTACACACACCTGTGAAAACGTGCTTGTCCAAGTACCGTGCTCTCACATTTTCGGTGGAGCTAAACTAGAATATTGATGTCCCTGTTCTTGATGCTGTCGCATTGATCTTTAGTTGGATTTCATACTGAAATGTTTAACATACCTTGCAGAATCAACTGGAAGAGGAGAAAGAACTGGCAAAGCAGCAGCAGGAAGTACTTGATGGGAACTGCAAGAAGTATGACATGCTTGAAACTGTCATGCAAAACGGGGCCATCAAGAATCTTGCTCGGCGTTATGGAGTCAACCTAGATGACTATTAGTTTTGGCAACCCCTGAAACAACTTTGAAGTGTGCCTTCACCTACTACAGGCAACACAAGGATCTCAGTGTCTCTTTACTTGGGCATTGACGGTGTGTTTGTGTAATAGCCGAATTGTGTATTGGATGGACATGTATTAGTTGTGGCCCACTAGGGTAGCTGTTTCAGATTATATCTCTGTCTGGTTTCAGATTAGAGAATGAGCTGGCCTGGATCAAATTTCATATTGTTTTTTTCCTCTTGATATCAACTTGGGTAGCTGTTTCATATTTGGCTGAAGAATCCTGGACAGTTGACATCCATATAGCACATGAACCGTGTAAAATTCCTTTTTCTGTTGTTAGGTCTTGTGTGGTGCTACTACTGATTGATACGTACGCTTTGGTGCGAGGTACGTTTGTCATGTCAGATGTGGTGTTTTGATTGACAAACCGGATGATGTAAGCCAAATACGAAACAGAATAGAATGAAGGAAAGGCTGTACATGAAACTAGGAATATGAGAATGGGATGATGACGAAGAGAAGAAGGGCAACAAGAAAAGGTAAGGAACCGAATAGGGAGAGAAGCAAGAGGTTTGCCTTGCGTTGCTACTTTGGCCTCCGTTTCACGCACGTATTCTGCATCCCTCTGTCATCGTCCTCTCCTCCTCCTCTGCTATTAAACCTAGATGCGATGATCCATGGCCATGCTCCAAGACTTGTTTCTCAAGAGCTGTGTGAGTTTGTTTCTTGTTGGGTTATTGCAGCATGTCGTCGTCGAGTTTCTCAAGAGCTGCTCTTGCTCCGCCCTTGGTTCTGGCCATCCTCTGCTTCCTCTCAGGTACTGTTTCCCAACAGCACCCTCTTTTTATTTTCGCTTTATACTATATCCTGCTAAAAGAATCCCGGTCAAAAGGAAACCGAGAGAGCCAACCTTGTCCATGCACGTCGTGGTGAGTGAGAGTGACAACCTGCAACATTTTCAGCAGGCGGTGCGGAGTCGGCTCGAGTTTTCACCATCATCAACCGTTGCAAGACGACCATCTGGCCGGCGGCGTCCCCCGGCAACAGCTTCGGCGGCGGCGGCTTTGCGCTCCGGCCCGGGCAGTCCATGGTGTTCAAGGCGCCCGAGCGGTGGTCGGGCCGCATTTGGGGGCGGACGGAATGCGACTTTGACGCCAGCGGCAACGGGTCGTGCGCGACGGGCGGGTGCGGGACGTCGCTCAAGTGCGGGGCGTCGGGCGCGCCGCCGGCGAGCCTCGCCGAGTTCACGCTGACGGCGACGGACTACTACGACGTGAGCCTTGTGGACGGGTTCAACCTGCCCATGGTGGTGAAGCCGGTGAACGGGCAGGGCAACTGCAGCGCGGTGGGGTGCGACGGCGACCTGAGGGACAACTGCCCGTCGGAGCTGGCGGTGAAGGTGAACGGGCGGACGGTGGCGTGCCGGAGCGCGTGCGACGTGTTCAACACGGACCAGTACTGCTGCCGCGGGCAGTTCGGGAACCCGGCCACGTGCCAGCCCACGTTCTACTCCAGGAAGTTCAAGGGCGCCTGCCCCACCGCCTACAGCTACGCCTACGACGACCCGACCAGCATCTTCACCTGCTCCAACGCCGACTACATCATCACTTTTTGCTCCAACAGGTCCCGGCCGGCCTCTTTCATTTCATCATCTCACATTAATTTTTCCATGTCTCATACGTTATATATATAGTGGTTTTGTTTGGCTTTAATTTAGGTAGTATCTATGTATCGTTGTCCAACTGAAATTTATCCAAAACAATCAAAAACAAAGTTTCCAAAACACTACTGTAGAACTGAAATTTAATTTCCCCTGAAACTGAAACTCTATGTGTCGTTGTGTTTCAGGAAGCAATCAGCGTGCTCATACCACAACAATAGGCTCGTTTGCAGCGGCTCCGGCAGATTATGGCCAATCATGTCGACTTGGATGGTGCTTGCGCTGCTCTTCGGCTTTTGGTCCTTGCAGTTTTCGGTGTAAAGGATCCCGGCCTCGTAAGGTGCAGACAAAAGTACAGGTGATTTGTCAACAAATTCAGGCACCCTCAGCTCACATGTGGAGTTCATTCATTCTGTTAGTACATAAGTGGTTGTTCTTTCCTGGTTCTCTGCCCTTTTAACTAATCATGTATGTGGTTCAGTGTAAGTTGAGACATGCATCACGTAGAGATTAACTTGCTGATGATGTACAAGACCATACTCTCTTATCATATGTAACAGTTGTATCGATTTACTAATAACGTTGCTTAGCCACTGAGGTCACTGGTATTGTGTTATTAGTCCGTTTGTCGTGGTTTACCCGCTTCGATTTTTAATTGTTGACGATGTTTTTAATCTGCGCTATATGAGAGGCTAGGGACAAAAGAAGACGAAAAGGATATATACAAGATGGCGAAACTTCGCGAGAGAAAGGTGAGAAATCTCAACCAAGTCAAATGCATTAAGGATGAGGCATGCCAAATTCTATTAAAGGAGGAAGAAATTAGGAACAGATGGCGGGACTACTTCAATAGACTATTCAATGACGGGAACGAGAGTATTAGGTTCGAGTTGGATGACTCATTTGATGACACCAACAGACGATTCGTGCGGAGGATACAAGAGTCCGAGGTTAGAGAGGCCTTAAAAAGGATGAAAGGAGGAAAGGCCCGCGGCCCCGATGATGTCCCCATTGAGGTGTGAAGATGTCTGGAGGATGTAGCAATAGTATGGCTCACTAAACTATTCAACCGCATTTTTCAGTCAAACAAAATACTTGAAGAGTGGCGGAAAAGTATTTTAGTACTCATCTTCAAAAATAAAGGAGATGTTCAAAGTTGTACTAATTACTGAGGAATTAAGCTCATGAGTCATACTATGAAGCTCTGGGAGAGAGTGATTGAATACCGCTTGAGGAAAGTGACCAATGTCACTAAAAACTAGTTTGGTTTTATGCCTGAGAGTTCTACTATGGAGGCGATTTTCTTACTCTGTCAGCTTATAGAGAGGTATAGGGAGCAAAAGAAGGATCTACATATGATGTTCATTGACTTGGAGAAGGCATACGATAAGGTATCAAGACCGGTCATGTGGTGGGCACTAGAGAAACACAAAGTCCCAACAAAGTACATTAACCTTATCAAGGATATGTACGATAATGTGGTGACAAGTGTGCGCGTAAGAGATAGTGAGACCGTCACTTTTCCTATCACAATAGGGTTACATCAAGGATCAACCTTAAGTCCTTACATCTTTTCCTTAGTGATGGATGATGTGTCGAAGGATATACAAGGGGATATCCCTTTTTGCTGATGATGTAGTGTTGGTAGATGAAACTAGCGATGGAGTTGATAGAAAATTGGAGCTATGGAGGCAGACCTTAGAGTCTAAGGGGTTTAGACTTAGTAGAACCAAGACCGAGTATATGAGATGCAACTTTAGTGATGTCGGGTGCGAGGATGGTTGTCGGTACCCTGGGAACCGTACACCCCTTGAGATTACAAAGATCTCAAGGGAAAGTCATCTACTTGATTTGAATACCTTCGGTGGCCCACATGTCAGACATAACCGGACCCGCTTCTCCAACATGGTTAGTCCCAGGATCGCCAAGGTGTACAATCAAACCGGAGCTACTGCCCACAAGGGGGAAGCTCCAGGCTATGTACCGAAATGGCACCCCCGGACCTAACCCCAGACCGAGGGAAGCTCCAGAACTGACACGTGTCAGGTAGCTCCGGAGCTATCTGTTTCCCATAGTACGCTCCGGAGCTGCCACGTGTCCAACCGTCGGATCTTCAGCCTCTAACCTCCGGAAGACTCCACAACGGCTCCAGATCTTCAAAGGGGAATCAAGGACTTCAAGACCCGATTAAGTGTCATTAATACCATATTAATGACACATGATCGGACGACCTTAATTACCAGTAACGATGCTGTCAAAGCCCATAACTCAGTCATTAAGGGCAATTAAATGTGTTAAATGTGTATCAATATCAGTAACCGCCGGGGCCACATGTCGGGCCAGGCTAAATTGTAACGGCCCGCCCTTGTACTATAAAAGGACAGACCGACGATACATAAGGGAGACTCCATACGTTCCATACACACTCGATACACTAGACACTCATTTTACACCCTGAACTCACTTTGAGCTCAGACAACCAATACAACACCAACACATCCCGTGGAGTAGGGTATTACGCTCAGGCGGCCCGAACCACATAAATCTCCGTGTCTCCTGTGTCATTTACAATTCACCTTCTTGAATCTCCGCGCGCCCACACCGAACCACAAACTCCTCTAACACTTTAGTAGTGTCGGGAGATCTGCCGGATCCAAACCACCGACAGTTGGCGCGCCAGGTAGGGGGCGCCTGAGATTTCAAGAATGGTGAACTTAGCTGCTGGATCATCCAATGGTCATCCTGCTGTTCAAGCTGTCGGGGGCAATCCCTCCAATATGCAGCCACCAGCAGGAGCCTCAGCGCCAACAGGAGTCACACTTCCACCACCGCCGCCTCCACCAGCAAATCAAGCTGAACAACGCGATGGTGCACCGGCGTCAATCACTGCGTCGGCAAATCATGACAACCCGAAACACGCGCTCCATGCAACACATGCTCTTCTCCAACTCCCACCACCTCCGGATGCATCCCGGGATGCACTGGAGCAGTGGAGGGCTGATGTGGAACATTTGGTTGCAGCAACAGCTGACCGCATCAGCAACCAAGGTCCTCCTCCTTCAGGACGGGCCCCATCGCAGCGACGGACCTTGTCTGGCAGACTTGGTCCGCACGTTTCCAACAACAGGAAACATGCTGCATCACAGCAGGTGACGTCATTGCCCTCCGGGGCACGACGCACTCACACGGTATCAAGGCTTTCAACTCATGACCTCCGGGCGGAGCTTTATCGCCGAAACCGCCAACAAGACGGTCGAGTTCATATTGAGCGTGCTCGTGAAAGACGAGAAGCTCAAGACGTTCCTGCTCCTGAAGAGTAGGAGGAGGCTGTTCAGCCTTGGCCATGCATCTGCGTATGGTCAGGTGGCCACAGAAGTTCCGGCCTCACCTGCCGAAGAAGTTCGACGGGACCGTCAATCCTGTCGAATTTCTTCAGATTTACTCCACTTCTATCTTGGCAGCTGGAGGAAATGAGGCCGTAATGGCCAATTATTTCCCAGTGGCTTTAACTGGGACCGTCAGGTCCTGGTTTATGAGCCTTCCACCCAACTCCATCAACAGTTGGGAGGAGCTGTGCCGGCAGTTCACTGCCAACTTCGGGAGTTCATACACCCGACCAGGCACTGAACTGGTCCTTTTTGCAGTCGTGCAAAAAGGGGGAGAATCCCTGCGATCATTCATCCAGAGGTTCTCTCAGGTACGAAACACTATCCCTTCTATCTCTAGCGCCTCTGTCATTGTGGCATTCAGACAGGGTGTACGAGATAAGAAGATGCTGGAGAAACTGGCGATCAAGGAGATTACCAGTGTCACGTAACTCTTTAGTTTGGCCGACAAATGTGCCAGAGCTGCGAAGGGCCGTGAAATGCACTCCAAACCAACTCCGGAGGATCACAAGAAATTCTCCAAAGAAGAATCCGCTACCTCCGGGAGTGGCAAGAAGAAGAAGAAGACCAACGGCAAGAAGAAGCCGTCGGCCGGTGCATCCAATGTTGCAGCTGCTGCAGCTCCGGGTGGCCTGGGGCCACGCCCCGAAAAGCGACCTCGACCGTCTTCTGAAGACGGTGGCAAACCCAAGGTGTGGTGCCCAATTCACAAAACGGGCAGCCACAGTTTGGAAGACTGCCGGGAGGTCCAAAACCTTGCCGAGCGCTACAACAAGCGCCGGGAAGAAGCTCCTTTCTAACAGAGGAAAGGAAAACAAAAATTCGACGAAGCTCCAGCTGAAGAGGAGTTAGGTTTTCAGGATCCCAAAAAGGTCCTGAAGGCCGTCTACACCTCCGTCGATGACGATTCCGACGTATCTGACAACGAGCGTCGAAAGACCATGAACACCATTTTTGGTGGATCATGGGACATTACCTCCCGCCGCGTCATCAAGACTATGCGTCGGGACATGGCTGCTGTAGCTCCTACAGCCAGACCGGAGCCTCATCGGAAGTGGATGGACACAACCATCACTTTTGATGCTTCGGACTGCCCTCGAAGCATGGTTGGAGCAGATCAGTTACCTTTGATGGTATCTCCTACCATCAACAACATCCAGCTCTACCATGTCATGGTAGACGGAGGTTCGGGGCTCAACCTCATAAGCTTTGAAGCTTTTACCAAGCTTCAGCTCCGACCTTCGGATCTCCACCCCTCCCGACCTTTCTCCGGAGTAGGTCTGGAGGATCCTGAAAGCGAGTCAGGGTCCCAGCTCCCAGACTTGAATCCACAAGAAGTCACTTCAGAAGACCCAGACCCCTCCGGGAGGGTCCAGGTCGCTTCTGAAGAAGCTCCGGGATCCTCTAGCCAGGACCCGGAGGTCCCCGAAGAAAATCCGGATCCCTCCGGGAGGATTCGGGTCAGTGAAGAGGAAGCTCCGGGCCCCTCCGGGAGGGTCCGGACCATTCAGCACCCAGTGTACTTCATCGGTGAAGTACTACATGATGCCAAGACTCGATACCTAGAGGTGCATAAGCTGCTCTATGCAGTTCTTATTGCCTCCAGGAAGCTTCACCATTACTTCCAAGCTCACAAAATCTCAGTGGTGACCTCTTACTCACTTTGAGCAATCTTGCATAATCCCAACTCAACTAGGAATATTGCAAAGTGGGCAGCGGAATTGGCTGAATTCGATCTCGAATTCATTTCAAGGCAAGCAATCAAGAGTCAAGCATTGGCTGATTTCGTGGCAGAATGGACTCCCTCTCCATCAAACCCTGAGAGCCCCAGTGAGCAGAAGACGGAACACGAAGCTCCGGTCTTCACTGGGCCTCATTGGACCCTCTACTTCGACGGCTCCATGCAAAAGCAGGGGGCCAGAGCTGGAATCCTTCTCCTCGCACCAACCGGGGAGAAGGTGAAATACATGGTACACCTTGACTTCAAGGCGACCAACAACATGGCGGAGTACGAAGCACTCATCTACAGACTAAAGGTGGCGCTGTCATACGGTGTCAAGCAACTGCTGGTCAAGGGAGATTTGCAGCTCATCATTAAGCAAGTGAAGGGTGAATGCTCCTGCAACAATCTCTAGCTAGCTGCTTACCTCCTTGAAGTACAGAGGCTTTAGAAGGACTTTGAAGTCCTAGATCTCCACCATATCCAGCGTGCCCACAACGCTGAAGCCGACGAACTCTCGACGAAAGCGTCAACCGGAGCTCCGGCTCCTGACGGAACTTTTGTCCGGAGGTTGTCAAAACCCACAGCTCAGCCTGCCTAACTGAGCGAAGGGGGCGAGATCAGCATCCCGAAGCTGACAGTCCCGATGGCCCTGTTACCATGGCAGCCATCAAGGGTCATAGGTGCTGCCGGAAGCTCCGAGCAACCCAGCACGCAAGACTTAAATGCTCAAGTTAGTTCTGATGCATGGATCTCGGAGATCCGGAACTATTTGAAAGACAACATCCTTCCTGACGATGATGTATCCGCTGACCGGGTAGTCAGATTGGCTAAAAGATACACGTTGGTAGAAGGGGATCTCTACCGGCGCGGTGCCAACGGCATCCTAATGCGGTGCATCATTAGGGAAGAAGGCTGCAAGCTCATCGCAGAAATCCATGGAGGCGAGTGTGGGAACCACGCGTCTTCCCGCACGTTGGTTGGTAAAGCCTTTCGGCATGGCTTCTACTGGCCTACAACACTCCAGGATGCAACTGAGCTGGTGAAGAAATGCGAAGCATGTCAATTTCATGCAAAGCAAATTCACACACCGGCTCAGCCCCTACAAATGATACCTCCTACATGGCCCTTCGCTGTGTGGGGGATGGACATCTTGGGACCTTTCCCAAGAGCCGTCGGAGGTTACAAGTTCCTGTACGTTGCCATTGACAAGTTCACCAAGTGGCCGGAAGCAACTCCAGTTGTGACAATCAACAAGCAATCTGCTATCAACTTTTTGCAGTCCATTGTATGCAGATTTGGAGTCCCAAACAAAATCATCACTGATAATGGGACCCAATTCACAAGCTCTGCATTTCAAGGATATTGTGAAGACCTCGACATTCAAGTTTGCTACGCTTTCGTAGCTCACCCAGCAAGCAATGGCCAAGCCGAGAGAGCAAATGCTGAAATCCTTAAAGGACTCAAAACGTGCACCTATGAGTGCTTGAAAAAACATGGTGCCAACTGGATTGAAGAGCTTCCGCCCACTCTATGGGCCAACAGGACAACTCCAAACCGGTCAACTGGAGAGACACCCTTCTTCCTGGTGTATGGAGCTGAAGCAATCCTTCCTCCAGAAATCACCTTGGGGTCACTCCGGGTCCAGACCTTCGACGAAGCCACGCAGGACCAGCTCCGGCGTGAAGAGCTAGACCTCCTTGAGGAGGGAAGGTGCCAAGCAGCTGTTCGTAATGCCTGATACCGCCAAGCCCTTCGGCGTTATCATCAGCGGCATATACACAACCGACAGCTCGAGGAAGGCGACCTGGTGCTACGGAGAATACAATCCAGAGAAGGGTTAAACAAACTCACCCCCAACTGGGAGGGATCCTTCCGAGTGATTAAAGTATCCCGTCCCGGAAGCATTTGCTTGGCTACCGAGGATGGGACACCTCTCCCAAATCCTTGGAACATTGAGCACCTCCGTAAGTTCTACACTTAATATCACGGAGGTGAGTCTGTAGTAAAGGTGTATGTTATAGAGTCATTGTACAGAGTCGGGTAGTTCCTCCGGGAGAACAGTCGGACCTTTCCCGGAAGGTCCGCAAAGTTCATGGAACACTTGTCACAGTCTCAGGACTAAAAGTGTGGCTAGCTACCTTGGGTCAAACGAGAAATGAAACACGCTTAGCCTGGTTCCGTACCCTAAGAGTGTACTTGTTTCCCCTGTACCCCGGACCTATAATGAAAGATATCTTCTTGAGAAACAGACTCCATGTGCATTTATTTTGTACAGGCTCAACATTTTTTATTTTTCTCTTTCTTGTCTATAACAAAGACGTGCTATTCTTAAGAAATTTTAGTTCAACCGGTTCACATACGATTCGAACTGTATTGTCGATTCTTTGGATTCAAATATTGTTCATGGCCCACTCGCCTGAATGCCGCCAAGCCAATCTAGGGCCGGAGTGTGCTATCGACTTAGCCTGGTCAAGCAACCTAAGTACGCCACTCTACCTACACCCCGACAGGCCAAAGTAAGGCGGGTCCAAGTACAATTGGATCTGAAAGAAAAGACAACGCATTCGATTGTATTTAGAATCGCATTTGACCTAAAATTTTCTTGAGAATCGTAAGCCGCGACGAAGTTATAGGCAAGAAATGAATTTTACTATTTTTCTTGGCTTCAGTGTGCAGGAAAAATAAAAAATCTACATTGATGGAGAAAAGCCGGAGCTAACAAAGCTCCGACTCCCCTAGGTGGCTTGTAATCGATGTTAAGCATTGAAAACTAGCATCACCAGAGCAACCAAGCTCCGGTAGAGCTAGGGGGACCAGCCGTCGACGCTAAATAAAAGATGGTGAGAAGACCCCACAAACGGAGTCTGCTGCCAACAAACTACGCGTTGGCAAAGGTCACTGCCGGAGCTACTAGCTCCGACACCCCGGAGGACTAACTATCGATGCTCTACGCGTTGATAGGGACTATTGCCGGAGCTACTAAGCTCTGACGACAGACAATGCCGGAGCTTCTAAGCTCCGACAACCTCAGGGGGCCTTCACTATCGAAGACTTCGGACCTACACTCTACAAGTTCGGAGCAAATGAGTCTTCAACAAAAAACAATATCCTCTTGGTACATGTTCACAATCAAATTGTGTACATCTACCAGGGGGCCAAGTGAAGACAAAAGTGTTGAAGACAAAAAGTGAAATTCACAAAAATTTGGGGATTTCATTCATCTGGAGACAAGGGATTACAAAATTGAGGAAGAAGAAGAGAGAATACAAGTGGGAACTACAAAGATGGTCCTAGACCCTATGGAAAAATTGGGCGACCTTCTGTGCAACCTCCGACACGTTGGCTCGGGCAGCTTCACCTTCTCCTTCAACGGGACCTTCAAGCACCGGGTCGAGAGGGAATTGGGGATTCCAGCTGTGTAGCACGTCAGCACATATTCTGCGATGTTCTTCACTAGGGATTGCCCCTCAACCTCCAATTGGTCCGCGATGACGTCACCCACCTTGGAGAGTTTGCTACGTGCCGAGCTCAACGCCTGCAACGCTAGGTCCGGCTCTGGCTCCGGATCATCCGGATGCACGAGACTGAAGCCCATCGGTGTCAGCGCGTCGTTGGCCTTGCCCAGGAACTCCCAAATCTGTAGGGAGTCCGCAGTCCTCAAGCCCTTTAATTCCTCCAGGGATCTTCTGGCCGCCACCAGTTTAGAATTCTCGCGAGTGAGGCGCTCAACCTCTTTGGCGTTTTGCTGGATCTTTTCAGCAACTCGCTTCTCGAGTTTTCCGAGCTCCTCCTTCGGAGGTGGATCTTGTTCCGGCGGTCAACCAGGCCCTTCTCCCTGCCCCTCACTTTCTTCTCCCTGGCAGCAAGGGCACACTCTTGCTCATAGAGTTCCTGCCCTCGCACCCAGGCCTTCTCCTCCTCCTTAGTGCAGCGCTCTTCCAATTTCTTGGCACGCTCCTCAAGGCCCTTGTCAGCTAGAGCCACCTTTTCGGTGAGCTCCTCCTCCCTCCTCAGGACATCATCCCGCAGCTCTAGGAGTTTCTGCTCTTCATCTTCGAGCCGTTTCTCCCTCTCCTCAAGTGCCTCCCGACGCTTGATGAGAGTAGTGTTAATGGCCTCAAGCCTTTCTTGGCGTTCATCGGCTGCACTGTTAGCTGCTTTGGTCAGCTCATAAATCTCCCGGGATTGAGCGTCGAGGGCACGAGTCATACTCCCTGTCATCCAATAATTTGCCCCAGTATTCCAGGCGGACATTCTCCCGCTTGATCCACTCTTTGTCATCTGCTATCCTCGACTGCGCCAGCTTGGTCTCGATGTAGAGCCGGTTACGCCACCGCCTAAGGGTTTGGCGCTCCTCTTCAAGAGCCTTGCTGTCGTGGAGGAAGGCCAGTTGAACTTGACACAGACTGGAACAGGCGTTGTCAATAGACAATGACAACGAGATAGGTTCTGGACTTGTTGGGGTCTCCTCCACTGGTTTCAGCGGGTTTTCAGATACAAAAATTGGGTCCCACTCCACAAGAGTGGTCCCCCGAGTCTCCATGGCACTAGGGCCGTCCTCCGGGATGGCCTCAGTCGCCATCGAGGAAGGCCCCGCCGCCAGGTCTTCATTCACCCCCTCAGGCAGGGGGCCAGCGACTTCACGAGGGCACTCTGGCTCAGCCACGGGTACCTCCGACGTCGTCACTTCCGGAGCAGGGGCCGTTTCTGGCTCCGGACTGGGCACCTCCTCTGATGGGGGCTCGAGCTCCGACGCCTCTGCAACAACCGGCTCGGGAGCCGGAAGATCTTCATCATCAACCGGCCCTGTGGCCGGAGCTCTAACAACGACCGGCTCTGCGGCCGGTGCTTCTGAGGTAGCCGGCCCAACCGCCGGAACTTCCTCAACATTCGGCGCGCACGCCGGGACTTCAATCACCTCCGGCTCAACCGCCAGGGCTTCGAAAATTTCCGGCTCTGGAATCGGAATTACTGCTTCCTCCGGCTCAACAGGCGGAGCTTCCATCATCTCTGCACCAGGACCCGGAGCTTCAACCTCCGGGGCAGGTGCCACTGGCGCATCTTCTCTCCCGTGGTCCGATCCGGCGCTACCACGGGAGTCTCTGAGGATGAGTCGAGGTCCATGACCACGAAAGCTGGCGCCGGAGCTGTTGCAGCTTCAACCACCACTTGGGGCGGCACCGGGACAGGAGTAGAAGCTTCCGCCCTCACAGCTTCAGCTGCTGTGGCTGAGGGTGGAGCCTCACTCCTCTTCTTGGGAACGCTGCAGATGATGTACAAAGAAACTTAAAAAACAGTTACTACAACAAAACAACTGTCCAAGGTAAAGATTAAAAATTATTTTGGGACACTTTCGCACCAGCTTGCGCGGAACCTCTTTCCCGGGCGTTCTGGGCTGGTCATAGCCGTCGCTGGCGTGGAAGCTCCGGAAGGCCCTCCGGAACTCGTTGCAGCCACGGGTGTTTCCCTAGTCGAGGCCTCCCTCGATCGGGAAGAACCTTCGGACCTAGAGGCCTCAACCGGCCCTGGAGCTGGAGTCGCATGCCCGGAGCTAGCACCCCGGGAGGACCCCACTGCGGGTACAGTCGCCGCGGTTGTAGAAGACCTCCCCCTCTGGGGAGAAGGAGCCGATGCAGAGGTGGCAGGCCTGACGGACCTTCCGTCGGCATGCTGCAGCTTCCTCTTCCGGCTCAAGGGTTCATTCGCCGGCTCCTTGCCCTTGCTGACGACCTCGACCCTTGGCTTCGGGGCAGGGTCGGAGCCACCTTCGAAAACCCCAGGGATCGCCACCCTGGAGATCGATCTTCTCTCGACGACACCAAGGTCGTCAAGCATATGCATCTTCCGCCGGAGCTCCCTGCTGAACTCTACTTCCACGTTTAGAGGGAGAAAAGCTGATGGCGGATTCAAGTCGTCACCCGCGACGTCGATGTCGTGCTGGAACTTCTTGAGATGAAACTTTAAGGTTGTCCCCACCATGTTGGACTTCAGCCCGATCTCGACCCGGTCGTCGTCTATCACGCTGTTGAGGGCCCAAGCGAGTTTCTCTCTCCTCTTCAGCGGTGCCCACCTGTTGACCAGGAAGTTACAAAACACCGCCTGAGGGGTTAATCCTCCCTCCACGCACTGGCGGATCCTGGTCAGAGCAGGGTTGAAGGCGTCCGCCAACACCGGAGCTTCACTCCAGATCGTCGTGTCAATGTTGGGGAGGCCTTCGGGCAGCTCCAGCCTCTCGTGCTCCTCCACCCGGATGAATATCCAGTCCTTCTTCCAGTCATCCCACTTCCCAGAGGGAAACGACCGGAGGTACTTGAATGGGCACTTCTTGCGCTTCACGAAGTAGTCGAAGCCAAGGTACTCATTGCTCCTACCGGTGGTGTGAATGGTGAAGAAGGTCCGGAAGAGTTCAATGCAGGGGGGATGCCCACCCACATCTCACAGAAGTGGACGAAGATAGACACAAGGAGAATGGAGTGAGGGCCAAGGTGGTATAGCTGCAGACCATAAAAGTCTAGCAGCATCAAAAAAAAAGAAGAAAAAGGTGGGATCAACCCCATCATGGCGTACGAAGAGAAGTACACTATTTTGCCAGCGTGCTCCTTCTCAAACGGGAGCTCTCCTCAGGCGCGGACCATGCGGTTGAAGAAGTCCGAGGACCACCCCATGAGGGCCCGGACCTTCTTTAGGTCACTGTCGATCTTCAAACGACTCTCGCGAAGACCCAACTCCATCGCAGCGCAGCAAAGCAAGAGAGGAAAAGCGAAGCACAAGTTGGGAGTTTGAGTGCAAGATCAGATGAGAGGCGTAAAGAACTCCAGACGGTGCGCGCTTTCCTTCTTAAGTAAGCCCTCGCAACGCTTGGATGGGAACCGCGAGGAAGTCGAAGATACCACTCAAAAATTCCACCCAGCCGATGACAAGAGGTCCTGGGACCACCCTGACGATCAAGTCGAGGTTCTTACCCAGGTGAACGGTTGTCATCATGAGGCGGGAAGCCCGAAGGCGGCGGCCTGACAAGGCGCGCGGAACCGATACGGTTTTCGTATCGGGAACCGGCGACCTTCAATTGCGTGAGATCCGCACGCCAAATATCTCATCTACCGCACGCGAGATACACCACACGGCGAGGATTTAACTCCAAACCATCGCCAACGGCACATCCGAAGACCTTTGAAGACTCAGTTCAAAAGTCGCGAGGATGGACCCACCTCCGGTGGAATGACATCACCCAAGGGGTCTTCCCTAGAGGTGGGCCCAGGGGGCCACTGTTGGTACCCTGGGAACCGTACACCCCTTGAGATTACAAAGATCTCAAGGGAAAGTTATCTACTTGATTTGAAGACCTTCGGAGGCCCACATGTCAGACATAACCGGACCCGCTTCTCCAACATGATTAGTCCCAGGATCGCCACGTGTACAATCAAACCGGAGCTACTGCCCACAAGGGGGAAGCTCCGGGCTATGTACCGAAATGGCACCCCCGGACCTAACCCCAGACCGAGGGAAGCTCCGGAACTGACACGTGTCAGGTAGCTCCGGAGCTATCTGTTTCCCACAGTACGCTCCAAAGCTGCCATGTGTCCCACCGTCGGATCTTCAGCCTCTAACCTCCGGAAGACTCCACAACGGCTCCGGATCTTCAATGGGGAATCAAGGACTTCAAGACCCGATTAAGTGTCATTAATACCATATTAATGACACATGATCGGATGACCTTAATTACCAGTAACGGTGCTGTCAAAGCCCATAACTCGGTCATTAAGGGCAATTAAATATGTTGAATGTGTATCAATATCAGTAACCGCCGGGGCCACATGTCGGGCCAGGCTAACTTGTAACGGCCTGCCCTTGTACTATAAAAGGATAGGCCGACGATACATAGGGGAGACTCCATACGTTCCATACACTCTCGATACCTTAGACACTCATTTTACACCCTGAACTCACTTTGAACTCAGACAACCAATACAACACGAACACATCCCGTGGAGTAGGGTATTACACTCAGGCGGCCCGAACCATGTAAATCTCCGTGTCTCCTCTGTCATTTACAATTCACCTTCTTGAATCTCCGCGCGCCCACACCGAACCACAAACTCCTCTAACACTTTAGTAGTGTCGGGAGATCTGTCGGATGCAAACCACCGACAATGGTAATGTTAGTTTACAAGGACAAGTAGTACCTTGGAGGGACACTGTCGGTGTTTGGATCCGGCAGATCTCCCGACACTACCGTTGGTAGATCGAGGAGTTGTAGTTCGGTAATGGGCGCGCAAAGATTCAAGAAGGTGAAAGACAAATGGACACAGAGGTTTACGTGGTTCGGGCCGCCTGAGCATAATACCCTACTCCACGGGGTGTGTTGGTGTTGTATTGAGCGTGTGAGTCTAAAAGAAGCTCCAGAAGAGAAGCTCATCTAGCTCAGAGAGTTCAGTAGAAGTCTGGAACCAGCCTTTGTGTATCATTGACCAGTCCTTTTATAGTACAAGGACTGGTCATTACACCGTTAGCCTGGCCCGACATGTGGCCCCGGCGGTTACACATGCTTGATACACAATTAATGAGGTTAATTACCCTTAATAGCCTGGTAACGGGCATTAACAGTGCCGTTACCAGTATTAAGGGCCATCCGATCGTGTGTCATTAATATGAAATTAATGACACCTAATCGGTTCTTGAAGTCTTTGATTGCTCCTTGAGGTCCGAAGCCATTGGGGGTCCACCAGCCTGATTGTTGAAGTTGAAGGTCTCGCGATTCAGCCACGTGGAAGCTCCGGAGCTTACCGTCGTGGACGGGTAGGTCCGATGCTGCTGGACACGTGTCAGTACTGGAGTTTCCCTCTGTCTGGGGTTAGGTCCGAGGATGCCATACCGGTATCTAGTCCGGAGCTTTCCCATGTGTGGGCGATAGCTTCGGTCTTATGATACACGTGGCCGCCCTGGGACTAACCATGTCGGGGAAGCAGTTCCGATTACACCTGACATGTGGGGCCTTCAAAGGTCTTCAAATCTAGTAGATGGAGTTTCCTTGTGATCTTTGCAATCCCAAGGGGTATCCGGTATGTAGGGTACTGATAGTGGCCCCTTGGGCCCACCTCCGAGAGAGACCTTTTGGATGAAATCATTCTGCCGGAGGTGGGTCCATTCTTCGGTTTTTGAGGTGTGTCTTCAAGGGTCTTCGGACGTGCCATTGGCAATAGTTCACAGTTAAACCACCGCCGTGTAGCATATCCTGGATATGTCAGGTGAGATCTCAGCGTGTGGATCTCACGCAATTGAAGGTCACCGGTTCCCGATACGAAAATCGTATCGGTTCCGCGCGCCCTGTCAGGCCACCGCCTTCGGGTTTCCCGCCTTTCATGATGACAACCGTTCGCTTGGGGTAAGGACCTCGACTTGATCGTCGGGGTGGCCCCGGGCCTCCTTGTCATTGGCGGGGTGAAGTTTTTGACTGGTATCATCGACTCCTTTGCGGTTTCCATGCAAGCGTTGCGGGGACTTACTTAAGAAGGAAAGCACGCACCGTTTGGGGTTATTTACGCCTTTCATTTGAACTTGCGCTCAAATCTTCCAAATTTCGCTTGCTTTTCCTCTCTTGCCTCGCTGTGCCGCGATGGAGTTGGGTCTCTGCCAGAGCCGACTGAAGAGCGATGATGATTTGAAGAAGGTTCGGGCCCTCATGGGATGGTCCCCTGACTTCTTCAACCACTTGGTCCGCGCCGGCAAGCTTCCGTTCGAGAAGGAGCACGCCGGCGACATGGTGTACTTCTCCGCGTATGCCATGGTGGGGCTGATCCCACCTTTCTCCTCTTTCTTCTTGATGCTGCTAGACTTCTATGATCTGCAGCTGTACCACCTTGGCCCCCACTCCATTCTCCTGGTGTAAATCTTTGTCCACTTCTACGAGATGTGGGTGGGCATTCCCCCTGCATTGAGCTCTTCCGCACCTACTGTCCAAACTACGGGTAGGAGTGACGAGTACCTTGGCTTCTACTATTTTGTGAAGCACAAGAAGTGCCCGTACAAGTACTTGCGATCGTTCCCTTCTGGGAAGTGGGACAACTAGAAGCAGGATTGGATTGTCATCAGGGTGTAGGAGCACGAGAAGTTGGAGCTGCCGGAAGGCCTCCCCAACATCGACACTGCAGTTTGGAATGAAGCTCTAGTGTTATCGGATGCCTTCAACCCTGCTCTGACCAGGATCCGCCATTGCGTGGAAGGAGGGGTGACTCCTCAGGTGGTGTTTTGCAACTTCCTGACCAACAGGTGGGCTCCGCTGAAGAAGAGGGAGAAGCTTTCTTGGGCCCTCAATAGTATGTTGGACGATGACCGGATCGAGACCGATTTGAAGTCCAACATGGAGGGTGCAACTTTGGAGTTCCACCTCAAGAAGTTCCAGCATGGCATCGACGTCGAGGGTGACAACTTGGCTCCGTCGGCAGCTTTCCTCCCTCTCAACATGGAGGCAGAGTTTAGCAGGGAGCTCCGATGGATGATGCTGGTGCTTGACGACCTTGGTGTCATTGAGAGGCGTTCGACCACCGGGTTGGCGATCTCCGAAGCTCCTGAAGGCGGCTCCGCTCCCGCCCCAAAGCCAAGAACCGAAGTCGTCGGCAAAGGCAAAGAATTGACCGAGCCGTCAAGCCGTAAGAGGAAGCATGCCGACAGAAGGTCTGTCAGGACTACTTCTTCTGCGGCGGCTCCTTCTCCAAGGAGGGGAAGGTCTACAACGGCGGCATCTACTCCAGCAGCGGCATCTTCCCGGGGTGCTAGCTCCAGCCATGTGACTCCAGTACTAGGGCCAGCTGAGGGCTTTGGGTCCGGAGGTCCTTCCCGGTCGAGGGGGGCCTCAACCTGGGAAACACCGATAGCAGCAGCAAGCTCCAGGGACCCTCCGGAACTACCACGCCAGTGGCGGCTGGGGCCAGTCCGGAGCGTCCGGAGAAGAGGTTCCATGCTAACTGGTGCGGAAGCCTTCCGAGGTAATTTTTTATTTTTTACCTCAGCCAGTTGTTTTATTATTGTAACTGTATTTTGAGTTTCTTCGTCCTTCATCCGCAGCGTGCCTAAGAAAAGAGCTGAAGCTCCGGTCCCTGCAACAGCGGTTGAGGCTGTGCAGGCTGAAGCTCCGGCTCCGATTCTAGCACCGTCCCAAGAGGTGGCTGAGGCTGCGACAGCTCCGGCGCTAGCTGTCGTGGTCTTGGACCTTGACTCATCCCCAGAAGCTCCCGTCGTAGCGCCGGACCACGGGAATGAAGATGTACCAGCAGCACCAGCCCCGGAGGTTGAAGCTCCGGGCTTGGATGCTGAGATGTTGGATGCTCCGACCGCAGAGTCGGAGGTAGTTGTGATTCCGCCCCTAGAGCCGGATGTTGTTGAAGCCCCGGTAGTCGAACCGGTGGTTGATGAGGTCCCGGCGGTGGAGCCGGGTGTTGATGAAGTTCCGGCACTTGAGCCGGTTGTTGAGGAAGCTCCGACGGTAGAGCCGGTTGCTGCAGAAGTTCCGGCTGTAGAGCCGATCGTTGAAGAGGTTCTGGCGTCTGAGCCAGTTGCTGCGGAGGTGTCGGCGCCTGAGCCTATGGTGGTCGAAGCACCAGCGCCTGAGCCCATGATGGTCGAAGCGCCTGCACCTGAGCCAGCGGCGAAGGAGGCGCCTGCGCTGGAGCCGGAAGTAGCTCCTACTCCGACTAAACCTTCAACACCTGTTCCGGAAGTGGTGATCCCTGAGGCACCCGCTGCTGAGCCAGGATGCCAAGATGAAGCTTCTGGCCCCCCGCGTGAGGGGCCAGTTGTTGATGACCTGGCAGTGGGGCCTTCGGAGTCAATTCCAGAGGTCGGAACTTCTGTTGTAGGACCTTCCTCGGCAGTGACCGAGGCCATCCTGGAGGATGGCCCTAGTGTCGTGGAAGCTCAGGGGACCGCTCTTGTAGAGTGGGACCCAATTTTTGTCACTGAAGATCCGCTGGAGCCAGCGGAGAGGACCTCGACAGGTCCGGACCCGATTCCCCTTTCTGTCTATTGACAACGCCTGCTCCAATCTTCGCTAGGTCCAGCTGGCTTTCTACCACGACAGCAAGGCCCTCGAGGAGGAGCGCCAAACCCTTAGGAGGTGGCGCAACCGACTCCATTTCGAGACCAAGATGGCGCAGTCAAGGCTGGTTGACGACAAGGAGTGGGTGCAGAGGGAGAAGGTCCGCCTGTAGTACTGGGGTAAGCTGTTGGATGAGAGGGAAAGCATGACGCGATCCCTCGACAATCAATCCCGGGCCATCTATGAGCAGGCCAAGGCTGCAAATAGCGCAGCGGATGATCGCCAAGAAAGGCTCGCCGCCATCCACGATAGTCTCGTCAAGTGCTGGGAGGCTCTTGAAGTGGGGGAGAGAAGGCTCGAAGATGAAGAGCAAAAATTCCTGGAGCTGCGGGACGACCTCATGAAGAGGGAGGAAGAGCTTGTCCAAAAGACAACTCTGGCTGACAAGAGCCTCGAAGAACGCACCATGAAATTGGAGGAGCGTTGCGAGGAGGAGGAAAAGAAGGCCTGGGAGCGAGGGCAAGATCTCTACAAGCAGGAGAATGCCATCGCCGCCAGGGAGAAGAAAGTGCGGGGTCGAGAGAAGGATCTGGTCAACTGCCAGAATGAGATCCACCTCCGGGAGGAAGAGCTCAGCAAACTCGAAAGGCAAGTTGCTGAAAAGATTCAGCAAAATGCCAAAGAGGTGGAGCGTCTTGCTCGGGAGAGCTCAGAGCTTGCGACGTCCAAAAGATCCTTGGGGAGATATGTAGCGCAAGGGTTGCAGAGTCCCAACAAGTTTGGGACTTCTTAGGCAAAGCCAACGACGCGCTGACGCCAATGGGCTTCAGTCCCATGCGTCTGGATGATCCAGAGCCAGAGCTGGACTAGGCGTTGGAGGCGCTGAGTTCAGCAGGCAACAAGCTCACCAAGATGGGCGATGTCATCGCGTACCAGCTGGAAACTGAGGGACAGTCCCTGGCGAAGAACGTCGCAAAGTTCGTGCTGACGTGCTACACGAGTTGGGACCCTCGATTCCCTCTGGACCCAGTGCTTGACGGTCCCATCGAAGGAGAGGGTGAAGCTGCCCGAGTCAGCGTGTCGGAGGTGGCCCAAAAGGCCGCCCAGTTCTTCCATAGGGTCTAGGACCATCTCTCTGTAGCTCCCGTTTGTATTCTCTCTTCCTCTTTTCCAATTTTGTAATCTCTTGTATCCAGATGAATGAAATCCAAAATTTTTTATGAATTTCATTTTTTGTCTTTAACACCTTTGTCTCACTTGGCCCCCTGGTAGATGTACACAATTTGATTGTGAACATGTATCAAGAGGATGTAACAGTTGTTGAAGACTTGCGTGCTTCGAACTTGTTGAATGTAGGTCCGAAGTCTTCGATAGTGTAGGCCTCCTGAGGTTGTCGGAGCTTAGTGGCTCCGACATTAACCATCACCAGAGCTTAGTAGCTCCGGCAGTAGTCTCCATCAACGTGTAAAGTATTGATGGTTAGCCCTCTGGGGTGTCAGAGCTTGGTAGCTCCGGGAGTGACCTCTGTCAACACATGGTGTGTCAACGGCAGACTCCACTTTAGAGTCTTTCCACCATCTTCACATTGACGGCATGCCCCCTAGTGTTACTGGAGCTGAGTAGCTCTAGCGATGGTCGATGTCAATGTTTGAACATCGACCACAAGCCGCCTAGAGGATGTCGGAGCTTTGGCAGCTCCGGCTTCATTCACCATCATCATGAAATATTTATTTTTCCTGCACACTGAAGTCAAGAAAAACATTAAAATCCTTTTACTATCTATAACTTCATTGCGCCTTACTATTCCCGAGAAAGTTTTAGGTCGAAAACAATTCTAAATACAATCAAGAGTGCCGTCTTGTTTCCTTCAGGTCCGATCGTTTTTGGACTCGCCTTACTTCGGCCTGCCGAGGTGTAGGTAGAGTGGCATACTTAGGGTGCACGACCAGGCTAAGTCAATAGCACACTCCGGCCCTAGATTGGCTTGGCGACATTCAGACGAGTAGACCATCAACAATGTTTGAACCGGGAAGAATAGACAATGCAACTCGAATTGTACATGAATTGGTCGAGCTAAAGTTTCTTAAGAACTGCACATCTTTGTTATAGACAAGAAAGAGAAAAATAAAAAATATTGAGCCTGTACAAAGTAAATGCACATGGAGTCTGTTTTCACACAATGATGTCTTTCATTATAGGTCCGGGGTACAAGGGAAACAAGTAGACTCTTAGGGTACGGAACCAGGCTAAGTGTATTTCATTTCTCGTTTGACCCAAGGTAGCTAGCTACACTTTTAGTTCTGAGACTGTGACAAGTGTTGCATGGACGTTGCAGACCTAACGGGGTAGGTCCGGCTGCCCTCTCGAAGGAGCTACTCGACTCTGTACAATGACTCTATAACATACATCACATGTAATTACAGACTCACCTCCGTGATATTAAGCGTAGAACTTACGGAAGTGCTCAATGTTCCAAGGATTTGGGAGAGGTATCCCATCCTCGGTTGCCAAGCGAACGCATCTGGGACGGGATACTTTGATCACTCGAAAGGGTCCCTCCCAGCTGGAGGAGAGTTTGTTTAACCCTTCTCTGGATTGTATTCTCTGTAGTACCAGATCATCTTCCTCGAGCTATCGGCTGTGAACATGCCATTGGTGATAGCGCCGGAGAGCTTGGCAGTATCGGGCATTCCGAACAGCTGCTCGTCACCTTCCCTCTTCAAGGAGACCAAGGTCTTCACGTCGGAGCTGGTCCTACGTGGCTTCGTCGGAGGTCCGGACCCAGAGCGACCCCAAGGTGATTTTCGGAGAAGGACTGCTTCAGCTCCGTACACCAGGAAGAAGGGTGTCTCTCCAGTTGACCGATTTGGAGTTGTCCTGTTGGCCCATAGAGTGGGCGGAAGCTCTTCGATCCAGTTGGCTCCATGTTTTTTCACGCGCTCATATGTGCGCATCTTGAGTCCTTTCAGGATTTCTGCATTTGCTCTCTCGGCTTGGCCATTGCTTGCCGGGTTAGCTATGGAGGCATAGCTGACTTGGATGACGAGGTCTTCGCAGTATCCTTGAAAAGCAGAGCTTATGAATTAGGTCCCATTATCTGTTATGATTTTGTTCGGGACTCCAAATCTGCATACGATGGACTGCAAGAAGTTGATAGCTGATTGTTTGTTTATTGTCACAACTGGAGCTGCTTTCGGCCATTTGGTGAACTTGTCAATGGCAACATACAGGAACTTGTAACCTCCGACGGCTCTTGGGAAAGGTCCCAAGATGTCCATCCCCCACACAGCGAAAGACCATGTAGGAGGTATCATTTGTAGAGGCTAAGCTGGTGTGTGAATTTTCTTTGCATGGAACTTGCATGCTTCGCATTTCTTCACCAGCTCAGTTGCATCCTGGAGCGCTGTAGGCCAGTAGAAGCCATGCCGGAAGGTTTTACCGACCAGCGTGCGGAAAGATGCGTGGTTCCCATACTCGGCTCCATGGATTTCTGCGACGAGCTCGCATCCTTCTTCCCTTGTGATGCACCGCATTAGGACGCTGTTGGCACCGCGCCGGTAGAGATCCCCTTCTACCAACATGTATCTTTTAGCCAATCTGACTATCCGGTCAGAAGATACATCATTGTCAGGAAGGATATTATCTTTCAAGTAGCTCCGGATCTTCGAGATCCATGCATTAGAGCTAGCTTGAGCATTTGAGTCTTGCGTGCTGGGTTGCTCGGAGCTTCCGACAGCACCTACGACCCTTGATGGCTGCCATGGTAACCGGGCCATCGGGACCGCCAGCTTCGGGATGCTGGTCTCGCCCCCTTTGCTCAGTTCGGTAGGCTGAGCTGTGGGTTTTGACAACCTCCGGACGAAGGTTCCGCCAGGAGCCGGAGCTCCGGATGACGCTTTCGTCGAGAGTTCGTCAGCTTCAGCATTATGGACACGCTGGACATGGTGGAGGTCCAGGACTTTGAAGTCCTTCTAAAGCTTCTGGACTTCAAGAAGATAAGCAGCTAGTTGAGGATTGTTACAGGAGCATTCACCCTTCACCTGTTTGATGATGAGCTGCGAATCTCCCTTAACCAACAACTGCTTGACACCATATGATAGTGCCATCTTTAGTCCGTAAATGAGTGCTTCATACTCCGCCATGTTGTTGGTTGCCTTCAAGTCAAGGTGTACCATGTATTTTACCTTCTCCCCAGTTGGAGTGAGGAGAAGGACTCCAGCTCCGGCCCCCTGCTTTTGCATGGAGCCATCGAAGTAGAGGGTCCAGTGAGGTTCGGTGAAGACCGAAGCCTTGAGTTCCGGCTTCTGCTCACTAGGGCCCCCAGGGTTTGATGGTGAGGGGGTCCATATCGCCATGAAGTCTGCCAAGCTTGACTCTTGAGTGCTTGTCTTGGGACGAATTCAAGATCGAATTCGGCCAATTCCGCTACCCACTTTGCAATATTCCCAGTGGAGTTGGGATTATGCAAGATCGCACGCAGTGGATAAGAGGTCACCACTGAGATCTTGTGAGCTTGGAAGTAATGGCGAAGCTTCCTAGAGGCGATGAGAACTGCGTAGAGCAGCTTGTGCACCTCTAGATATCGAGTCTTGGCATCATGTAGTACTTCGCTGAAGAAGTACACTGGGCGTTGGACTGTCTGGACCCTCTCGGAGGGGCCCAGAGCTTCCTCCACATTGACCCGGACCCTCCTAGAGGGGTCCAGATCTGCTTCGGGGACCTCCGGGTCCTTGCTGGAGGAAGCTGGAGCTTCTACTAGAGCGACCCGAACCCTCCCGAAGGGGTCCAGATCTTCTGGAATAACTCCTTGTAGATCCAAGTCTGGGGGCTGGGACCCAGACTCACCTTCAGGAACCTCTGGACCCTCCCGGAGGGGTCTGGATTCCTGAGCTTGGGATGGTTCTGGTCTCTCTGCAACCAGGACCATGCTGACAATCTCATCGGTTGTCGAAATGTAAAGCAGTAAGGGCTTATCAGGGTTTAGAGCTACCAAGGTTGGTAGAGTGGTGAGGAGCTGCTTTAGCTCCTGGAATGCCTTTTCTGCTTCTTCAGACCATTGGAATGGTTCGGACTTCCTCAATAGCTTGAAGAAGGGTAGCACCCGTTCTGCAAGTCTTGAGATGAACCGGCTGAGGGCGGCTAGACATCCAGTCAGTTTCTATACGTCCTTGATGCGGGCTGAAGGCCACATATCCTCAATGGCTTTAATCTTTACCGGATTTGCCTCTATGCCCTGGTGGTTTACTAGGAAACCAAGAAGCTTTCTGAAGCTAACCCCAAAGATGCACTTGTCTGGGTTCATCTTCGTGCGAGTGACCCGCAACTTGTCAAAGACAGCTTGCAAAGTGTCAAGGAGTGACTCCTTGTATTTGATCTTGACGACGATGTCATCAACATACACTTCCACTACGTCTCTGATGAGCTCTCCAAAGGTTTTGTACAGAGCTCGTACAAATGTTGAGGCTGCATTCTTGAGACCAAATGGCATGGCAGTATAGTAGTACAATCTGTCTACTGTGATAAAAGAAGTATGTTCTTCATCTTCCCTAGACATTCTGATTTGATGGTACCCAGAATATGCGTCTAGGAAACACAGTAATTCACACCCGGAGGTGGAGTCCACTATCTGATCTATTCTAGGTAGTGGGAATGGATCTTTTGGGCATGCATTATTCAGTGTTGTGTAGTCGGTACACATCCGAAGCTTCCCGCCGGCCTTGGGTACAACGACTGGGTTTGCTAGCCATTTTGGGTGGAAGACTTCTCGGATGAATCCATCTTCGAGCAACTTCTTCACTTCTTGTCGTATGAAGTTCTGTCGCTCTACTGATTGCTTCCGAAGATTCTGGTGCACAGGCTGAGCGTCAGGATAGATCTTCAGATTATGCTCAATCACTTCCCTAGGGATCCTAGGCATTTGCAACGATTGCCAGGCAAACAAATCAACGTTTGCCCGGAGGAAAGTGATGAGCACGAGTTCCTATTTGTCATTCAGACCTCCCGATATACGGGTGATCTGAGCGGCATCGGAACCGATTTGGACGACTTTGACGGGGATGTCGGTGTTGCCACTTGGTTGCACGCGAGGTGCGGAGGTTGAGCCTCGTTGATGAATGCTCAGGGGTTTCAGAGCTTGTTCCTATCAGGATTCTTCCTCCTGTGTTGTAGCAAGCGCATGAAGTTCTTCCAGAGCAGTCACTCCGGCAGTGCGGTCTCCGTAGATCCGGAGAACACCAGCTGGTGTTGGCATCTTCAACACCAGGTAGCCATAATGAGCAGCAGCCATGAACTTGTACAAGGCAGGCCTGCCCAGAATGGCGTTGAAAGGTAATTTGATCTGAGCGACATCAAAGATCAACTTCTCAGTGCGATAATTATCCCGAGTCCCGAAGGTCACGGGGAGAGTAATGGCACCGAGTGGGGTTATGGCCCCCGGACCTACTCCGGAGAAAGGTCGGGAGGGGCGAAGGTCCGAAGGTCGGAGCTGAAGCTTGACGAAAGCTTTGAAGCTTATGAGGTTCAGCCCCGAACCTCCGTCCACCATTACATGGTGGAGTTGAATGTTATTGATGGTAGGTGATACCATCAAAGGTAGTTGACCAGCTCCGATCATGTTCTGAGGGCAGTCCGAAGCATCAAAAGTGATGGTGGTGTCCATCCACTTTCGATGAGGCTCCGCCCTGGCTGTAGGAGCTACTGAGGCCATGTCCCGCCGCATGGTCTTGAGGACACGGTGGGAGGTGATGTACCACGAACCACCAAAGATGGTGTTCATGGTCTTCCGACACTCATTGTCGGAGAAGTCGGATTCGTCGTCGACGGAGGTGTAAACAGCCTTCAGGACATTTTTAGGGTCCTGAAAGCCTAACTCCTCTTCACCTGGAGCTTCATCGACTTTCTGTTTTCCTTCCCTCTGATGGAAAGGAACTTCTTCCCGACACTTGTTGTAGCGCTCGACAAGGTTTTGGACCTCCCAGCAGTCTTCCAAGTTGTGGCTATTCGACTTGTGAATAGGACACCACACCTTGGAGTTGCCACCGTCTTCAGAGGACGGCCGAGGTCGTTTCTCGGGGTGTGGCCCCCGGCCACCCGGAGCTGCAGCAGCTGCAGCAGTAGATGTACCAGCTGACGGCTTCTTCTTGCCATTGGACTTTTTCTTCTTTTTGCCACTCCCGGAGGTAGTGGCTTCGCCATTGGAGGATTTTTTACCATCCTACGGAGGTGGTTTGGAGTGCATTTCACGGTCCTCCGCAGCTTTGGTACACTTGTCTGCCAAGCTGAAGAGCTCCGTGACGCTGGTGATCTCCTTGATCGCCAGCTTCTCCAGCATCTTCTTATCTCGTACGCCCTGACTAAATGCCACGATAACAGAGGCATTGGAGATAGAAGAAATAGTGTTTCGTACCTGGGAGAACCTCTGGATGAATGAGCGCAGGGATTCTCCCCCCTTCCGTACGATTCCAAAAAGGTCCAGTATGAACTCCCGAAATTGGCAGTGAACTGTTGGCACAATTCCTCCCAACTATTGATGGAGTTGTGAGGAAGGCTCATGAACCAGGAACTGGCGGTCCCAGTCAAGGCCACTAGGAAGTAGTTGGCCATTACGGCCTCGTTACCTCCAGCCGCAAGGATTGCGGTGGAGTAAATCTGGAGAAACTCAGCGGGATTAACAGTCCCGTCAAATTTCTCCGGCAGATGAGGCCAGAACTTTTGTGGCCATCTGACCATGTGTAGGTGCATGGCCAGGGCAGAATAGCCTCCTCCTACTCCCTCAAGAGCAGGACTGTCTTGAGCCTCTCGCCTTTCGCGAGCACGCTCGATATGGACACGGCCGTCCTGTTGACGGTAACGACGATCAAGCTCCGCCCGGATATAGTCCGGCGCTGCGATGGGGCCCACCCCAAAGGGGGAGGACCTTGGTTGCTGATGCGGTCGGCTGATGCTACAACCAAATCTTCTACATCAGCCCTCCACTGCTCCATTGCACCCTGGGATGCACTTGGAGGTGGTGGACGTTGAAGGAGAGCACGCGCTGCATGGAGCACGTGTTCACGGTTGTTGTTATTCGCCGATGCGGTGACCGACGCTGATGCACCGTCACGCTGCTCAGCTTGACGTGCTGGTGCAGGTGGTGGCGGTGGAGGCATGACTCCTGCTGGTTGCTGCATGTTGGAGGGATTGCCCCCAACAGGTTGAACAGTTGGATTACCGTTGGATGATCTAGCAGCTGAGTTCACCATACTTGAAATCTCGGGCGCCCCCTACCTAGCGCGCCAACTGTCGATGTTTGGATCCGGCAGATCTCCCGACACTACCGTTGGTAGATCGAGGAGTTGTAGTTCGGTAATGGGCGTGCAGAGATTCAAGAAGGTGAAAGACAAATGGACACAGAGGTTTACGTGGTTCGGGCCGTCTGAGCGTAATACCCTACTCCATGGGGTGTGTTGGTGTTGTATTGAGCGTGTGAGTCTAGAAGAAGCTCTAGAAGAAGAAGATCGTCTAGCTCAGGGAGTTCAGTAGAGGTATGGAACCGTCCTTTGTGTATCGCCGTTAGCCTGGCCCGATATGTGGCCCCGGCGGTTACACATGCTTGATACACAATTAATGAGGTTAATTACCCTTAATAACCTGGTAACGGGCCTTAACAGTGCCGTTACCAATATTAAGGGTCATCCGATCATGTGTCATTAATATGGCATTAATGACACTTAATCGGGTCTTGAAGTCTTTGATTGCTCCTTGAAGGTCCGGAGCCGTTGGGGGTCCACCAACTAGATTGTTGAAGTTGAAGGTCCGACGGTTCAGCCACGTGGCAGCTCCGGAGCTTACCGTCGTGGACGGGTAGGTCCGGTGCTACTGGACACGTGTCAGTACCGGAGCTTTCCTCTGTATGGGGTTAGGTCCGAGGATGCCATACCGGTATCTAGTCCGGAGCTTTCCCATGTGTGGGTGATAGCTCCGGTCTTATGATACACGTGGCGGCCCTGGGACTAACCATGTCGGAGAAGCAGGTCCGGTTACACCTGACATGTGGGGCCTTCAAAGGTCTTCAAATCTGGTAGAAAGAGTTTCCTTGTGATCTTTGCAATCCCAAGGGGTATCTGGTATGTAGGGTACCGACAGACACATTTCAATATTTAGGATCAATGTTACAAAGCAATGGTGATATTGACGAAGATGTTTGCCACAGGATCAAGATCTGTTGGATGAAGTGGCGACAAGCATCTGAAATCTTATGTGATAAGAAAGTTCCACAAAAATTGAAATGAAAGTTCTATAGGACGGTGATCAGACCTGCGATGATGTATGGAGCAGAATGTTGGCCAACTAAAAGGCAACATGTCCAACAAATGAGTGTTGTGGAGATGCGCATGCTACGGTGGATGTGCGGTCACACAAGAAGAGATAAAATTAGGAACGAGGTGATACGTGATAGGGTAGGGGTGGCACCGATTGAGGAGAAACTAGTCCAACATCGCCTACGATGGTTTGGACATATCCAGCGGAGACCTCCAGAAGCACCGGTTAATAGTGGGATTATAAAGCATAGAGAAAATTTTAGGAGGGTTAGAGGTCGACGAAGGTTGACATGGCATGAAGCGGTGAAACGAGACTTAAAGGAGTGGGACATACCTAGAGATTTGGCTCATGATAGGAGTGCATGGAAATTAGCAATTCATGTTTCAGAATCTTAGTTTATTTGTAATTTGTTACTTTTATCTTCTTTCTTATTAACCCATTTCTAAAATAAATAAAATGTAGAATCTTATTTTTTACTTTAATTTTATTTTCAATTACTTTTCTTCAAAATTGTTGGGTTTCATTTCTAGCCGACTCCAACTTGTTTGGGACAAAGGCTTGGTTGTTGTTGTTGATGTTTTTAATGTAACAAACATCTCGTTTCAAAAAAGTAAAAATCTAGCAAACATCAACAATTTAAAATCAGAGTGTGTGAACCAATTAGTAGCACGACATAACTGGGTGCTATATATAGATCCTGCTGCTGGTTAACTACTACTTGTGCTCTCGAAGGCGGAATGTACTCTACTTCTGTAGAGAAAAAAATAAATAAATCAAAAGCAGTATGCTCTGAGCAAAAACTCTACATGACCAGGAAGATAATTTTTTTTTTAAAGTTATTGATCCAAACTAGTTAGCGGCGCTGAATTAAGAAGGAGACGGTCGAATCCAAGCGGGCACAGCTCGCCCCAGTGGACTAGTCGAGCCCCCGCTCGACTCCCAAACAAGGAAGATAATATTGAGGGTCGAGGTGGGCAGGAGCACCAGCAAGTTAGTTATCGAGAGAGACCATGACAGCCATGAGTCCGATGCATAACAAGATAGCACATGCATGCACTCGAGTGAGCATGCGTTGCCGGCCTGTCCATCCCAACCACATGGATTTAGGGTTAAGGTAGCAGGATTATGAAGATAAGATTAGAGGTCTCGTCTCGGGTAGAGGGAAAATTCTGGCTCTTCTTGGAAACGGTACAGACTGCATGCAGTTGCAAATTAGTGCGGCATGATTTGAATCAATCTCAACAGTCTCTCACTCATCAGAGGTCTGATTAGTTTAAGAATCAGGGTGTGGGTCGCTTGCTTGATCGAGTTATGCTTTGATCCTTTTGAGAGAGAGGCAGCGTCGTCATCTGGTTCGATGCCATTGTCAGTCACTGAAATTCACAACGTAGCGGGAACCCTGTGGCTACACCTGTGGAAATAGGTGAACTGCTTTTATTGATCTAGCTTCAACAGGTTACGTGTTAATATATAGGAAAATGTTTATAAGGAAAGGGATCGTTCGAATACATGTGGTATGATCACAAGCAATCGATTATAAAAAAAACTGAGTCGATCAAAAGAAAGAAATAAACGAAACATGAAACAAAATTATTACATTGCCTATTAATAAATATCAAATACTAACTATAGAATATCTTGTCTTGACTTATGAAGGTGACGATCACACCTTCCTTGATTACAGATATCTTGTGCATCTATATTTTTATCAGCATATATTGCATATATTCATGTGTCTTGAACCTCCATTTTCTAACACCCCCCTCAATCTGAACTTCCCATGTTTAGATTGTACTAAAACTCTACGTGCTTGGATGAAGGCAGCGACTTGGTGAAGCCATCAGCTATTTGATCTTTTGAGGAGATGAATTTAACTTGCAATAATTTACTTGCAACCCTCTCTCTCAACAAGTGATAATCTATTTCAATGTGCTTAGCGCGTGCATGAAAAACTGGATTAGATGTCATAAAAGTTGCATCTAGATTATCACACCACAATGGAATACCTTTTTGATCAATACCCAACTCTTTCAGAATTGTTTGTATCCAGATTACCTCTGCAGTTGCATTTGCCAGTGCTTTGTATTCTGCCTCTGTGCTAGAGAGTGAGACAGTAGGTTGTTTTCTTGCACTCCATGAAACAAGGTTTGCACCAAGATAAATAACAAAACCTCCTGTTGACTTTCTGTCATCGGGACAACCAGCCCAATTAGCATCTGCAAATGCATTTATCTGAAGAGAGCTATCCTTAAAAAATGTGATACTTCAACTTATAGTACCCTGTATATATCTCGAAATCCTTTTCACCATAGTCAAGTGAACCGTACTAGGTTTATGCAAGAATTGACACACTTTATTAACAGAAAAGGATATGTCTGGCCTGGTTAGTGTAACACCCTAAAATTTCAAACTTTGTATCAATTCAATCATATTAGTGTACTTTTGGTCTTGCATTTTGTGTGCTAATTCAAATTTAAAACGCTAGAGAACGTTTGAATTTGAAAACAAGAAATCAAATCAAAATAAAATAGAAAAGAAAAAAAAGAAAAATAGAAAACTCCCGCGTGGGTCGAATTCCAGCCGCGACCCATCTCCTTGCGCCGGCCCAGCCGCGCCCTCCCTCTCCCTAACTTCTCTCTGCCACCCTGGGCCCGCATGTCGGCGTCCCCCCCCTCTCCTTCTTCCCTGCGGCACAACCGCCGCGCGACGATCGCGCCCCCGCGCCCACGACCTCGCCCGCTCCCCACTCCTCAGATCCACTTCCCCCGTCGGGTTTTCGCACGCGCGCCTCAACCACACCCTCCTCCGCGCTTTAAAGGAGCCGTCGCCCCCGTTTCCCCCCCTCTCTCGAGCTCTCCTAACCCTAGCACCATTGCCGTCGGTGAGTTGCTGCCGTTCTTCGTGTTCCTGTCGATGCAACCCTCTTTTCCTCTTCTTTCTTGGCCTGACGAGTTCGCCGCACCCTCAGGAACACGCCAGACAAGCTAGCTCGGGGAGATCGCAACCGTATCGCCATTCCCGTCGCCCTCCGGTGAGCTCTCGCCGCCGTTCCTCGTCGCATCGTTTTTCTAGCCGACGCGCGTGCCAACTAACGGTGCTACCTCGTGCGCGACATCCTCCGCAGGCTGTCGAGCGTCTTCTTCGGTGGGATTCGGGACTGCATCGCCGGAATCACCGCTCACCGACGAGCTCCGCCGCCTTCCCTCGACGCTGACACCCCTCTGCACCTTCCCAAGCCCCGTCGACGCCTCTGGTGAGTTCACGATGCCAACCCATGCGGTTTCCCTCAATTAAATCCGAGATTTAGGCTTGATTTCGTGAGATTAGGCAATTTCCGGCGAGGTCGCAACCGTCGGGCACCGCCGCGCACCGCGCTGGCGTCGGTTGGGGCGACGTGGCTCAATCTGAGCCGTTGCCTCGCGGCCAACGGTCACGATTAGATTGTTGTACCCCTTCGGTTTTCATAAAATCCGAGCCGTAGATCTAGGATCCAACGGCTAGAATTTAAAATAGTTTACGTGCCCGCTGTTTTACACCAGGGCTCCTGCAGATTTGCGGACTAGCCCCTAGAGAAGTAAATAATCACATTGAGACCTAAAAAATTTACAATCTAGCCTCTCGACTTAAGCGAAATTTTGTATTAACTACAGAATTCATGTCTAGCCCCTGGGAAATTGTTTAATACTATTTCTAGCCCCTGCCCAGTTAGGAAAATTTGCAGACTAGCCCCTGGACACTTTAAAAACTATTTTCAGCATTTATAATCTCTTCTGATTTACTAAAAATTGCACTAAAAATAGAAATAAATGCAGAAAAGTGAATAAAAATTTAGAAAATTCAGAATAAATATTTAGACAACTTAAAAATATATTCTATTGCTGTACAAATTTAAATAATTCATTTTAGCCACTAATGTATAAATCATATTTAATTGAGGATTAATTATATAAAATCAGTTTAGGCCTAGAAATAAATATCACATAGCATTAAAAATTATTTAATGCATTATTCTAATCTGAAATAATATAATAATCATAAATAATTATATTTGCATGTAGGAAAATCCCCAAAAATGTGTATTAAGCATAAAAATAATTGTAAAAGTGTTATAAAATGGTAAATCACATTTCTAACACATAAAACTCACCTTTAATGAATATCATTAAATGAACTAATGCACATGCACATGCACATTAAATCTCTCGTAGGTACGTAATTTCTTAGACTTTTGTGATTGTGTGCATATTATGATTAGCATTGTATGTTAGTACTTATTGCATGTTATTCTCTTCGAGTAGATCCGGTTCCCAAGCCGGAGATCAACTTCCAAGAACTTCAGTTCGACAACCACTTCGAAAGAGGCAATTGCCCTTGACCATCTTGCACCTTTTTAAGGGTTTAGTTAGTTGCATGTTAATTAATATGAATCCTATGCTATGCCCTGTTGTTTTACCCTATTACCTTGTCGCTTGGGTTATGGAAGGGTAGTATATGGGATTTACTTTACGCTTAGCCATGCATACTAGTTGGGTGGGAAAACATTGATCATATTTATTACTCATGACTTATTATTATGATTATGATTATGATGTTGGAAATGGATTGTAGTAAATAGGAATCTGGCGGGTTGGTTTGAACGGTATGGTGCAGTACGCACGAGACCCGGGATTTGGGGATTGAACCTTGCCGAATTCTAAGGACCAGTTTATGGAGTAGCCACTAAGCTATACAGTATCGCCACAAGACTGAGTATGGGGCAGCTTGGTCAATTAATTAGGCCTCTCCCGATTTAGTGCTGGTAGTTGGACAGTGCAGGGAATTGGTTCAGCGTATCTGCCTTGTGATCCGCATGGTTTAAGAGGGGGCTTCTCCTGGTGGAGGTAAAATGGACTCTAGGAGCCGGAGCGGTGAAACCTCAAAGGGCCGGTTACTAGTCGGGAGGATCTTTGTAAAGACCTCGTAGTGATCTCCTGGCTGCACACCTACAGAAGTGTGTAATGTGACCGACGGGTCATGGGCATCAGGGAGGTTTCCTTAGTCCACCCGGCGACAGGGGATGAAATCACGGCTTGTGGGTAAAGGATACATTCTCTACAGAGGTTGGGAAACTCTCATGACAGCCGTGCTCACGGACAAGAGCGGCTTGGTATCAAATTCATAATTAGTACATGGATGGGATGATGGTGAGATTTATGGATTGGGAATACATATGTTCAATTACTTTCTTACTCATTACTTTTACTATAATTTTTATTGGGTGGCATCACCTAGTTATAGGTTGCTTAATGAAAGCTAAGGCATAGGTAATGCATAGTGCTAATAGCCATTATGAGCCTTCCTTGTTGTAGCCTCCATTTCATCTCTTTTCCCACACTTGCCGAGTACTCCATGTACTCAAAGCAATTCCCTCTCTCCCCTTACAGACTACGAAGAAGAAGAGGCAGTAAATGAAGAATTCTACGCCGATCCGGAGGAGATGTTCTAGGCGGGCGTTCCCTCGTGCAACTGCATGTGGATTGGATAAAGTGTCGCACTGCTACTATTTACCTATTTATCTACGTGTTTGCTTTGTTGTAGTTTTATTTGTGACCTACGGGTCATTGATGTAAGACCTATTTGTATTTTGAACATGGCTTATAATATGATACTATTTACTTTTTGTCTACACATGTATGAATGAATTGATCATGGCATACATGTGGAATGCATCTGGTTAGCTTGTTTGGACCAGGTGTGACAGTTAGTGTGAAGTACTGTAATGCCCCAACTAGGCTTCTGTAACGAGTGGCGTGTTCAGCATCAAGCGGATGTCCTTCTAGAGCCGAAAACTTCCCAGTAGCAGGTAAAGGAGTAGAAACCGATTTACATTTAATCATACCTGCCTTTTTTATGATCTCTGCAGCATATTTTCGTTGGTTTAAGGATTCCATCTTTTGTCTTATCAACCTCGATTCCCAGGAAATAGTGTAAAGCACCTAGATCATTCAAGACGAAACATTTCTTCAGATCTTTTAGTAGTGGATCAACTACCTGTTCTGAGGAACTAGCCACCACTATATCGTCAACATAGATTAGCAAGTAAATTGTAATTCCTCCTTTATTAAAAATAAATAGTGAAGTGTTGATGGTATAAAGCCAAGAGTAACAAATCTAGAGCTTAACTTTGAGTACCACGCTCCCGGTGCCTATTTTAAACCATAAATTGCTTTGTTAAGTTTGCAAACAAAATTAGGGTACCTTTGATTTTCATATCCAGGAGGCTGGGCCATTTAGACTTCTTTCTCCAATTCTCCATAAAGGAAAGCATTTTGAACATCAAGTTGCCTAAGACACCAATTCTTTGACATAGCAATTGACAAAACAATTTGAATAGTAGCCGCCTTTACTACTGGACTGAATGTGTCTTCATAGTCAATGTCATATCGTTGTTTAAAACCTTTGCAACTAACCTGACTTTATACCTATCAATGGATCCATCTGACTTTCTTTTTATTTTCTATACCCATTTAGAATCTATGACGTTGGTCACTCCTTGCTGGGAACAAAGTGCCATGTCTTGTTTTTCTCTAAAGCTTGAAACTCATCATCCATTGCATGCTTCCAATTTTCATCACGTGGAGCTTCCACCAGATTTCTTGGTTCCCCTGTAGTGGTTAACGAACACACAAAATCATCACCGTAATTTTTCGGTTTGGAAATATTGTTCTGTAATCTTGTTCTAGGGAGAGAAATCATAGATTGATCATATGTAGCAGTAGTAGGAACGGAGGTGCCGCCATCAGGTGGAACAGAGTCCATCATGTCACTCGCTTTCTCCAATGACGCACCATCACATGGCGAGGAGGCATCCACTCTGTCGATAGGTGGAGATTGTGGGCCAGTTGGTGCGGGAATCGTGATTGGTGCCGTAGCAGTTGGTGTCCGTGCGGAAGTTGATGAGGAGGGGACAGGCGCTGTTGCCGGTAGTGAAGATTCCTCGGATCATGTGCTGATGCGTGGAGCTGATGATTCGCCTTGCATGGTGCCCGGGGTTGATCTGTGTCGGGTTGGAGCAGTCTGTTCCGCACAAGATCCGGAGCCACCAATTAGATCTTCTTCGGTTGCTCTCCTGGATTTGCTGCATATGTTATCTCTGTGGCCATATCTGCTTCCTGCACAGAACAAGTTGCATCTCGATTTTCCTGGTCAGTAACATGCAATGGCACCGTAGGATCAGAAAAATAATTTTGTTGAGTATTTCCACCAGGGAAAGGTAGCAACGTTGGATCAAGGGGCATGATTTCGGATCTAAGTTGAGCTTTGACATTGGGGTGTAGGCTTTTGAATGGAAAATTTGTTTCATCAAAAATAACTTCTCGTGAGATATACACTCGACCACTAGAGATATCAAGACACTTATAACCTTTATGCACCGGACTATACCATAAGAAGGCACACTGCTTGGAACGAAAAGCAAGTTTATGAGTATTGTAGGGTCATAGGTTGGGCCAACACGCGCACTCAAACACTCTAAGTTGTGTATAATCCGATTTAGCTCCATACAACTTCCCAACTGGTGTCTTGTAATTTATTACCCAGGATGGAGTTCTATTGATGAGGTAGGCGACAGTAGAGAAAGCTTCATCCTAGAATTTTAGTGGCATGGAGGCCTGAGCAAGAATAGTCAAACCGACTTCAACAATGTGCCTGTGTTTTCTTTCCGCTACCCCATTATGCTGGTGTGTATGTGGGCAAGCAACAAGATGCATAATGCCTATGTGAGTAAAAAAAGAATTGAGCTTTTGATACTCACCCCCAATCTGTTTGAACAAAAAGAATTTTACGATTGAACAACCGTTCAACTAGAGTTTAGAACACATGAAACTTCTAGAAAACTTCAGATTTATGCCAAATCAAATAAATCCAGGTAAACTTGCTAAAATCATCTATAAAACTAGCATATTACTTGTTTCGACCAATAGATGTAGGTGCGGGACCCCATACATCCGAAAAAATCAACTCAAGAGGAGCTTTAGAAGTACTATGCGATCTAAGAAACGACAGCTGATGGCTTTTGCCCAGTTGACAGGAATCACAAATGTGTTTGCTATTGAAAGACATAGAACAAGGCATCTTATTTTCACTCACAACTCGATTACCTATCACCATAGATGGGTGACCTAACCTATGATGCCATCTCTCACTGGACGGTTTGGAGACCATGAGGACGCAATGTGTAGATGAATTCTCTAGAGGGCCATGGATAAAGATCTCCACTAGACCTGCCTTGTAGGACTTTCTTCGTATCATGATCCTTTACCAAAAAATATTGTGAGTGATATTCAATATCTATAGGAGTATCAGTTGTGAGTTTGTGAACAGAGACAAGATTCTTTGTGGTGGTGGGAACATGGTGGACATTGTTTAGGCGAAGAGAATGATCTGAAGTAGGCAAGATGGAAGTACCAACAAAACTAATTTTCATACCTGAGCCACTTACGGTGTGGATCTGTTCATGACCATCATATTTCTCTTTTGTGTTCAGCTTCTCAAGTTCTCCAGTTATGTGATCAGTGGATCCAGTGTTGGTGTACCAATTAGTATCCACACCGTACGATGCTGTAGCACTGTTTACAGTTCGTGGTTCAAGCTTGAAGTCTTTATTGAACCTCTTGTAACACCTTGCGGTTGAATGTCCAATCTTGGCATAGATCTGACACGTTGGCTTGTTGCCTTGATCATCACGCTGATGTCCTCTACCACAGCCTCCACCTCGGTTGTTGTTGATGCGGCCACCTCTTCCATGTGCACCACCACGTGATGCAGAATTGGCGCTATATTGGTAGTGCGAATTTTGTCTCTCCAGCCTAGCTTCTGTAGCCAAGAGTTGTGCAAATAAATCAGACAATGGGATGGGGTCCGATCTTGTACTTACATTTTCCATCAGAGACTTATAATCCGCATCTAGCCCCACCAATATGTAGGCGATAATGTCATCATTCTCAAGTTATTTTCCCGCTACTGCCATCTCATCGGTGTATTCTTTCATTCGCAAAAAATAAGCTGCAAAAGACAGGCCACCCTTCCTTGTACTGGAGAGCTTGGAACGGAGATGCATTACCCGCGCTCTTGACTGCGACGTGAAGCACTCCTGTATCGCCTTCCACACCTCTGCGGATGTGGAGAATGTAGCCACTTGTGCCAAAATCTCTTTGGACAAAGTGGAGTTGAGATAGCTTAAAAGCTGTTGATCTCGAATAACCCAGCTCGTGTAGGCCGGATTAGGAACCTTCTCTGTCAATTTGTCATCCTTCTCCTGGATCAATTCTTCCTCTGGCATCTTGACGGTTCCATCAAGGAAACCATAGAGCTGTGCAACGCGCACAGCCGGTAGAACATGCGCTTTCCATAGCAGGTAATTGTCGCGGGTCAGCTTCTCAACCGGGTGGCTGAGCGTGTTGATCCCGGACGTCGCAGCAGAAGATGAAGCCGAGTTGTTCATCGTCTCATTGGAGATTAAGAGGCTCTAATTACCATGTGGAAATAGGTGAACTGCTGTTATTGGCCTAGCCTCAACAGGTTATGTGTTAATATATAAGAAAATGTTTATAAAGAAAAAGATCGCTCGAGTACATGTGGTATGATCACAGGCGATCGATTACCAAAAAAATCGAGTCGATCAAAGATAGAAATAAACAAAACATGAAACAATATTATTACATGCCTATTAATAAATATCAAATACTAACTATAGAATATCTTATCTTGACTTATGAAGATGACGATCGCACCTTCCTTTATTACAGATATCTTGTGCATCTCTATTTTTATCAACATATATTGCATACCTTCATGTGACCCGAATCTCCATCTTCTAACAACACCTACAGGGAAAAAGATTGATAAGGGAAATTTACGCAACTTTTCCATGAAACTTGGCAACCAAAAGAAACATGAAGCCCATGCATCCTGCACAAAGACACACACAACATCTTGCTTTGTACTGCTCTACAGTTTTGAAAATTAGAACGTGGCTTGCACCAAACATGCACCTTTATTCCGTCGGTTGCTGCTGTGTGGCCAGTCGTCAGCAACTGTGACTGCCAGGCGTGAGCTTCTGCAGCGACATATACTCCACCACCGTGCGTGGTCCATGCATCCAAGCCAAAGCCATTCTTCTCTCTCCCCCTCTCTTCCGATGAGAACGAACCCCGATGAAAGAGTACTCTTTGTCCTTGAAACCAATACATGCTTGTCGTGCCCATACCATACCTCTCCTTTTCTCTTTGCATTGCAGCTAAGGATGCAGATCATCTATCCCAAGGCATAGTGAAGGTAGTAATCCAGTACAAGGCTAGAACGAACGTCATTTTTTCGCCATGCATGCTGGGTAAGCTAACAACCCACCTTAATCTCTAAATACTTCTTTAAGTATTTGAAGACGAATCTTTTTATTTATCATCGACACTAGTTCATTTTTAAACTAATCGGTGACAAATAAAAAGATCGGAAGAGAGTATATAATCAGCTAACGAAATGAGTCGTCCGAAAGCATCCATATATAAAATAAGCCAGGGGGCGACCACTTTAGACGGAGATGGAATCATATCCAAAGAAGCATCATCATGGCCCAGACATGCCAGTGCTACCAGGAGTAGATAGCTAGTCCTGTCCTTCCAGCACACACGAAGGAAGGGAAATAGACGAGGACCTAGAGAGTTAAGCCAAAGATCGAGCTCCGCCAATGGTGGAACCAAGCAGAGCTGCCATGAAGAAACAGAGCAAACTAAAGCCGCCGGAGAAAAAGAAGAAGAAGAAGCAGCAGCAGCAGTGCACAGCTGAGCTGCCGCCGCCGGAGAGCCCTTCCTACAGGTTAGCGCTTAAGAGCCTCTTCTCCTGCAGAAACAGCCACGGCCACGCGGACAACAGCAGCAGCAGGAGCAGTAAGAAGCAGCTCGGCTGCAGCTCTGCGCCGTCCATCTGCAAGGTTAATAAGGAGACAGAACAGAAGCCGCCGCCGGATGAGGTCACGGCCAAGCGGCGGGCGTCCGTGAGCGGCAGCAGCGAGCGGTGCGTGAAGAAGCCCCTCGGCGACGAGCAGTTGCCGTCCAACCGCAAGCTGCAGGTGTCGTCGTCATCGTCCTCCTCCTCGACGGGAGGTGGGTCGTCGTTCAGAGGCGGCATGCAGCTGAGGAGGCTGTCAGGGTGCTACGAGTGCCACATGGTGGTGGACCCCAACTCCTCCATGAGGGCTGCTGCCATTTGCCCCTGCCCGGACTGCGGCGAGATCTTCGTCAGGCAGGAGAGCCTCCAGCTGCACCAGTCCATCAGGCACGCAGTGTGCGAGCTCGGGGCCGATGACACGAGCCGTAACATCATCGAGATCATCTTCCAGTCGAGCTGGCTGAAGAAGCAGACCCCGGTGTGCAGGATCGAGCGCATCCTCAAGGTGCACAACACGGCGCGGACGCTGGCCCGCTTCGAGGAGTACCGCGACGCCGTGAAGGGCAAGGCCAAGGCGTCCAACAAGAAGAAGCACCCGCGCTGCACTGCCGACGGCAACGAGCTGCTCCGCTTCTACTGCGCCGCCCTCGGCTGCTCACTGGGGCTCCACGGCGCCACCCACCTCTGCGGCGCCTGCGCCACCTGCGCCATCATCCGCGACGGCTTCGTCATCACCGGCGCCGCCGATAGTAATGGCATCCGGACCATGGCCACCAGCGGGCGCGCGCACGACGCCGCCGTGGCGAAGGAGGAGGAGGACGACGACGAGCGCAGCAGCAGGGCGATGCTGGTGTGCCGGGTGATCGCGGGGCGGGTAAAGCGGCTGCCCTCGGATCATGCCATTCATGACCGAGCTGCACAAGATGAAGGAGAAGAAGCAGAAAGGGAGTACGAGTCGGTGGCCGGGTCGGCTGGGATGTACTCCGACATGGAGGAGCTGCTGGTGTTCAACCCTAGGGCCATCCTGCCCTGCTTCGTTGTCATCTACAAAGCACCATAGACTTACTTCCCTAGCTTGGTGATTCATGTCATGGTTGCCTGAATCCATGCATCTCAGCATCCATCAGTGCTGGCTGGATCTCTTGCGCTATTAGGGTGATACTCTGTGCGTCTGTTTGCCTATCATGTTTTCCGAATTTTTTTATTTTAGTATTATTATATTATGATTTAATATAAATAGCGTCCAAATTTTTTTTTTTGCAAAACTAGCATCCCTGCCGTCCACACTGTGGACGGCAGGTCCACGTGGCGAGAGAGCCGTCCACGGTGTGGACGGCAAGGCCACGTGGCGCCACGCATGCAGCATTGCCGTCCACACAGTGGACGATCGGGACACGTGGCAACCACATCAGTTCAAACGACCGTTGGGACGCGCGACTGGATCGTTGCGGCACGAGTCGTTGGCGCCACGCGTCTGCCGCCCACGCCGTGGACGAGTCGTCCACGTAGTGGACCACGTAGTGGACGGCAGGCGCGCTATAAAAGCCGCGCGTTGCGTTGGATGGGAGGCAGAGCAGAGAGGGACCAGGGAGAGGAGAGGAGAGGAGAGGAGAAGAGAGGAGAAGAGAAGAGAAGAAAAAGAGAAGAGAAGGTATAATTTTCGAAAAATTGTTAAAAAATTAAATTTAATTATTATGTTGTAATAGTTTAATAGTATTTGTAATTATGATTTGTGTAATTGCTAATTAGAGTTGTAGTTATTATATTATTTTAAATGTATAGTTTTATTATTATTTATTAGTATTGTTTTAAATAGATATTAGTAGTAGTATTATTAAGTAGTATTATTTTAAATAATATTATTAGTAGTATTATTTTAAGTATGAATTAAAATTGTCGATATTATATTATTGTTGTTATAATTATTATATTATTAATATAATGATTATATTATATACTAATATAATATACAATTCAGTTATTTTTGTAGTGTATTTATTTTATTTTTGTAGTAAATTTATAGTATTTTATTTTTGTATTTGTAGTTGTTCTATATGTTATTATAGTTGTTGATATAATTATATTTTGTGTTCATTAGGAATGTCTGATAAAATAGAATTTAGGATATTTTTTGGAAATGAAGATGGATGTCAAATAAATTACAGTTCGACTGGAGTAGATTTATCAGAAATCCCCTTTATAAATCGGAGAATACCTAGTCCAACGGAAAGGACATTTATAGGTGTTTACAGATGGTTGGTGAAGGTGTTTAGATTAAGTGATGATGAATATGAGTTGAAAATATACGGAGTTGTTACTCGTGCAAGAGAGACATTTTTTGGGAATTACTTGAACTAAATAGAACATTCGTTTGGCGAACTTACGTAGAAAAGGCGTTTGAATATGGATGGCCTTTGATTCTTGTTGTTAAGATACAAGCGAAAGAGGTATGTGGCGAGACACAAGAGGATGTTGGTAATGAGGAAGAAGAAAATGAGGATGTTGCTGTTGGTGAACAAGAAAATGAGGATGTTGCTATTGTTGAAGAAGAAAATGAGGATGTTGCTGGTGCTGAAGAAGAAAATGAAGATGTTTATGTAGGTGATGCAACGGGTCAAGCTGATGAAGGAGTGCATCTTCCACACTTAGTTGAACAGATGAATGAAGATAATATAAATTATAATAATATTTCTGAACATGATTCATCAGACGATGAAGATGAACCTCTAATTCCTGTAGAATGAAGTAATCAAAATTATGAAAGTTTCAAAGTTACTGAAGGATATTCTTTGTCATACTTGGATGCCTTACTTGTTCGAGGTCGTGCAGCAGCGTGCGCCAAGAAGCTTGTCATACTTGTGCACTAGAGATGCAGACTTTTGGTTCACTCGGAAAGCTCTCGTGTACGACATAGCGTCGAGGAGTACTCACCTCATCGGGTCATGCGTCAATTCGGACGCCAACAGGTTTTTCCAGTACCGAGAGGTCTTTGCGTTCCAGCTTCAGCTCACACGTACGTATTTCATTTGCATATTTATCATAGATTACTCTTTCTATTCGTCAATAACAGTTTCTGATGCACGCAAGTACACACGCAAGGGTTTCGCCTCTACCGTGTTCTGGCCTCGCATGGCACCGTGGGTGCAGCAATGGGCAGATGCTGCTATGGACATCATTGAAGGCACTGGATCGTACACACCGGAGTCCTACGCGAAGTACATGCAATGGTACGTGACTCGGACACGTATGAGGATCACGTACACACCAGCTGAGGCGGAGGTACATGTTGCGTCTACTACTGACACGTACCCTACATACCGTGCTCGTAACACCTTAGTTGCGGTAAGATTGCTCTTTCTTTCATTAATCAATTCACATTAATTTTCTTAGTACATACATAATGAAAATGTCCATTATTTGCAGTTTGAGATGCTTCGCCAAGCAGAGATAGAGACTGAATCAATGGCTCGAAGGACGTCAAAAATGGTGACAGAACAAAACTCGGCACAGAAGAAGGTCAATAATTACCTAAAGGAGGCTTTGAAGAACTTGTCCCTTTCGTGCACAGAGTCTTGTCGGCACGACTCTTCCGTGCAGCAGCCGAGGTGGACTCCTGCTATGACAACTCCACCGCCTGCACCAGTTGCACTGCCTGCGCCTGTTGCACTACCTGCACCGATTGCACCATCTCAACAAGGTAACAAATTTTTATATACTTCATAATTCTTATTTTATTGAGCTTATAAATATAATCTTTTATCATTATAGTGTCGTCGATGTCATACGTTCAGCCTACCGGTCCTGCTGATATTGTTGGGACGTCGAACTAGTGCAGTGGTAAGTGCTTTGCAAGTTTTTTAAAGATTTGTTTTAACTTATACTTGTAATAACAATCATATTTCATAGGTTTCGATGATCTGTCCTTCGGTTCCGATGATGTTGGCCACCAGGGCTACGGAGACGTCTTCGACTGGGCAGATTACTCTAGCTCTGCAGCACGAGCACGAGACACGCTTGTTCAGACACAGGGAGCTCCAGAGGCCATGCAGCAGACGCAGACCACACAAGGAGGTCCATAGATCTCGCTGCCGATGGAGGCGATGCAGCCCACGCAGGATGCAACGCCCGCACCTGTGTCTCGGGCGAGACACGCTCCGGACCCATTGTCCTATGATGCTGACCATGTTCAAGCAGGACGGAGGGGACGTAGCAAGTGCAGTAGGCACTGATGTTGCACTTTATATAGTCTTTTATATTTCCTCTGTACTTGGATGTGACTCTACATGCTATTTTATTTATGTCTGTTATAGTACATTTATTTCGATACTTGTCTACAAAATTTATACTATTGAATCTTATATTTTTTGTCCATATTGAACACGAGCCGTTCATACTGTGGATGAGTCGTCCACAGTGTGGACAACTCGTCCACAAGGTGGACGATTACATGTCTCTATCGTCTATATAAGAGTGACTCCGCATCGTCACCACAATCCCATCATCACACTCATTCCATACATCGTCTTACCATGGACGGACCTTACTCGCCACCAAACAACAAAGAGAGAGTCGACATCCCCGAGGGATTACAACCGCCAATGTGTCTATGCGACACTGATTATCGGTTTGCTAAAGATCTTGGGATGGGGAACACTTATGGTTTGAGACTCTGGATGTGTAATAATTATGAATATGATCCTCCTCATAGGACCTGTCCATTTTTTCCCAATGGCAGAGCTCAGGTAAAATACTTACAACTCTTATTCGTACTATTTCATATTTACATTTTCATTCTACTATTTATAATGACACATTTGTAATCACGCAGTCTCCACCGCCTCTTTGCGAGTTCGTACAATAAGTCGACCACGAAAAAATACCAGAACAGATCGAGTACGTGTATAGCACACATAGATATACTATCAGGAACTTCCTCTATCAAATAGAGTGAGAAGAAAGAGTTGAGAGGGACAGGAGGGAGAGAGCTGAACAGGAAGAGCAGTGTCGCAAGCGTCAAGAAGAGCGTCGCCAAAAGGAGGAAGAGTATCGTCGCAAGTGTCAAGAGGAGGAACTTATGGCACGACGGGTAAGAGAGGTTGAGAGAGAACGCATGCGTGAAAGAGCACGTCGCGGAAGAGAAGCCGGACCGGATGCATTTCGGAAGGGAAAATATCCCCGTTGCACTCAATAAAATCTATATGAAATATGTTCGGCGTTAATTTCAACTAAGGTGTGTTAGGAGTAGGTTGGTGCACGTAGGTTAGATATTATTTAGTGCATCATACACACACTATTTGTATCATCGTTTTTATTTTTCTGTTCTTAAATATGTGTTATCTGCCTTATGTATCATAGTCGTAGAGAGGCAGAGAACAAACACTTATTTTTGAACTTTGTAATGTATGCAATCACCGAGTCTTTTAATGAAATGCATCTATAATCTCTGCCTAATGTCACTTTTGTTTTATGTTCATAATTCATATTTCAAAAGAATATAACAATTCATTCTACATATCGAATGTTTGTGCAACTCATTGCATGCAATGATAACAATGTACATTACCTTTACTTCTATAACAACATCTTTCAAATATGTTTTAAAGTATTTTTAAGTAACTGTCGAAAATTGAATACGATAGAGGCAAAATTACTTAGTTTCAACAATGTGATCCTACTGCGTTATTCGAATGCACATAACATTTCACTTGTTAAACCAGTGTACTACATTTATTTCGATAAAAACATTGTCGAAAATTGTTTTTAACTATTTCTAAATTGATGACAAAACAGAAAGAACCAACATGCTTGCAGGATAACGGGGGCTTGCCGCCCACGGTGTGGACGACTCCTTGCTGGCGTGACAGCCACGTCGGTCAGCCGTCCACAACATGGACGGCTCTTTTGCCACGTGGACCTGCCATCCACAGTGTGAACGGCAGGATGCTAGTTTTGCAAAAAAAATCGGACGCTATTAATATTAAATCATAATTATTAATGCTAAAATAAAAAAATCCATGTTTTCCTTCCTTTGGAAAGAAATAGTTTGGGCCGGCTGGGAAGCCCATCACGAAGACACTTTCCTTGTTGGGGGATCTCTTTTGGGCCGTGCAAAGATGGAAAGCCCAGCTGGGCTGCCCAGATGTGTAGTAAGCTCCACGTCGCACACAGTTTGGGAAAACAACGGCCCAGGTGCTAAGCAATTGCAGCTAAGAAGAAACAAGGAGAGTATGGACCCGTTTGGATGAGTGAATCAATTCTAATTTACCAGCGAATCATGAGAATCTCATCCAAACAGTGAAAGAGTGGAAACGGAACGGAGAGAAACGGAACCTTAAAATGCATTGAAGAAGACCCGAAAAACCGGAAAGAGTGTTCTGTGGGGTGGAACCATAGGCCGGCGCGCAAGAGGGCAAGGAGGACCCGAATCAGAAAGGATGTTCCGTGGGACGGAACCGGAGGCCGACGCGCAAGAAGGCAAGGAGACGGAGGTAATTACACGTTCTGCTATCCAACCGAACGCCCAAGTGAAACTTCCCCGGGAAGGTTCTGGAGATAACCCAGGCTTACTTCTGTTCCCTAGAAAAGCAGGACAACCTTCTGGAAGGTTCTGGAAACAAGAGATTGGAAGAGGAAAAAATAGAAAATGAAAAGATAAAAAAAGAAAACCAGATGGGATGATCAGAGGACAATTTTTTTAATATTCAACGTGATTACATAAATACAAATAAAAACAAAGAAAAATCACAAAAACAGTCAGGGATAAATAGAGGTCAATGCATCCTTTTTCTTATTTCTACTGTTACTGAACAGAAATGGTAGTCAAATAGTTCTAATGTGATTCTGTTCTAGTGTCTGAAACTGATTCTAGATTGAAATAAAACTGTTTCTGATTCTATATGAATCTGAAATCATAGCAAATGAGGCCTAAGTACTAGATATGAAATGAAATTAGCATTAAAGAAATCATAGCAAATTAGCATCAAAATCATTAGTACGCTATTTATTTTAAATTATTATTGTTAGAATAATAGTTTTAGTTTAAAACAAGAATGAAGGGAGGACTGATTTAAAGGGGAGAAAGGGAACTGGTACTACAAGCACGAAACTCAAAGTCCGGTTAAGTAAAGAAAGGGTGTCTAGGCGTCTGAAATTTGATAAAGCCACCGAATAATTAGTAGCTAATTATTGTCATTAACCACTAATATTTATAATTAAACATTAACCCTTAATTTAATGGATTAATCAATCACAAAAATTTCTTTGTTTGATTATTTTACAATTGACATAATTCTATAGAATAACAATTAAAAAAACTCACCTTTCTTTCTCGGATCCGGCGGCGGCACCGTGGCGCACCCCTGCCTCGCCGTCATCTATCGAATCGCGCTGCCGCGGGGCTCCGCTTACCGCTCCGCATGCCGCCGCCGGCTTCTTCGCGCTGCGCCGTCACGGAGCTCCGCGCTCTGCCGCCTTCTTCCGCGCGCTTCGCCGTCACAGAGCTCCGCGCTCTGCCGCCTTCTTCCGCGCGCCGCTCCGCCGCAGGCCGTCGCGCGCGGCTCCTCCGTTGACCCCTACGCGTCTTGATGAAGCGGTTGTCGGCTGCCAGAACAAGGCGGCAGCACGGCCTACGGGAACAAGCAGACGCTGGCTACGGGAGGCCGCGAGATGCAGAAAGGGTTTGGGAGAGAAAAATCACTTAACACGAATTTCAAAGATAAAATGAATGGCTGATAGTGTTGCCTGGTGTTTTGGAAAATTTTAGGTGCCTGCACAATAGTATTTCTCATAAAGAAATGAAAAGGAGCGAAAAAATGAGAGGCCGGCAGGCTCTGCGCAGGGTCGAGCGACGTCCTCCGCCCACTGGCGAGCCGCGTGCGCCGCGATCGTCGGAAGAAAAATGAGAACGACGAGGACGTACGGACTCGCGGTTGGATCGGGGATACTGCCAACTGCACCATCGGCTAACAGAACGAACGCTTCGGCTCCGATGGGATCGGCTAGGCTCCATCAAGGGTTTTCTGCATAATCCTGGGCCACTACGGAGGGACTTATGGATAAAATGTCGAGGCACCCTAAGATTCTCATCTGACGGCTGAAATAAGAGGATTGTAGGATTGCACAGCATACTTGATTGCACACTCGGTGCCCGTAGAAGCAGCAGCAAACGTCATCACCATCTCTTCTCCGCCACCCGGGACACAGGTCACACCGCCGCCTTCTCCGCAGCCGGCGGGGACCACGAACGAACGCGCGCGCCTCCGATCTGAGCCTCGCAGACGAACGCCACTGAACGGATGCGGGATTTGGCTCACCGCCACCCAACCGCCCGCCGGATTTAACCGCCGCTCACCGAACGTCCAAGCTCTCCGGCCTGGGTTCCATGCATCCTAGGGTCTCGCACTCGCTGCAGCGACCCACCCTTCCAAGGAGGACGTCACCGCCGCCCGTTGCTGCCTCCGCGCCACCAACGCTGCCCGCCCCTGCCTCCACGGGGCTACGAGACCACCATCCACGACCCAGGTGCCGCGATCCAACGTTCGCGCGCCGACATCCTGCTCGAGGCCGGCCGCCTTGCCGCACACTACTTGGTCGTCAGGGGCGTCATCCCAGACCACCTCCTCCGGACAAGGGAGGACCCGAATCACGCCACAGTATCCCGCCCCGCTCCTCCTCCCCCAGCTCCAACCAGGAAGCGTGACGAGGACCCGAGGTGGCGATGGCGCGAGGACTGGGGCCGCACCAAGGGAAGACGATGACAGGCAGTACCGGAGGTAGGAGGAGCCACAGCTTTGATGAAAGGCGCAAGTACGATGGCGCCCGCTGCACTCGCGAATACGATGAGCCAAAGAGATCACCAATGTCAAGGTCCTACTCGTATAACGATCGCCGGGCTTCTGTCGATGGCAGACTGGAGGAGAAGCAGGAGCAGGAGCAGGAGCAGAAGCTGAAGCTGAAGCCGGACCAGACCAAGGACTTACCAGTACGGTGGTAGCAGGAGGGATTCAGATGGGCGACCAGCTGCTCGTGATTTATTAGATCACCCTGTTAGAAATCAAGAGGGAGCTTAAAGATCAAATAGCTACTAAATTATCTCGAATTACATGAAGTCTCAAATAGTACAAAAACACTAATAATACTTTCTCCTCCATCTTTGTTGTTGCTTGACGATACGGCCATCAAGCCAACAAGGCGAGGTCGCAAGAAGAACGACACAAGAGGCGTTTCCCCTTGTTCTTCTCTTGGTATGTTGATCGGATTCTGAGTGGGTTAGAGTGTTCAATTGTGTATAAGTGTATGCCTTTAGCATTCTTTGATCATACACTTGACCCTCTTCTTATAGTTGACCAAGAGACACAAGAGGGAGCCTCCCACCCTTAGGAATCATTGAGTCTCCCAATTAGAGACTCAAAATTCGATGAGTTGTGTCCTTTCAATTAGAACACATGTCAATTTCGAGTTCAAACTGACAGTTACTAAAAAACCGCACTAGTCCGGTCAGGGTCCGGACTAGTCCGATATTCTTACTGGACAAAATCGGGCTAATCCGGTCTTTATCGGACTTGTCCGGTACTACCAACATTCTCCCTCTTGAACTCGAATCTGAAACTTAACAACTTACTTAATACTAAACTTAGTGTCCATTTTCTCATGCTTGACATATAGGGCACGACACATCACAACAACCATTTACGTATTGTTGGACTCGAAGGCCACAATACATCTCACATTTGAAAATTAACATTACTCTTACTTGGCCCCTAAATATCCAGTGATCATAGGCTCTCCCTTAAACCCATGTCGGCTACGTGTTCACTGAACACGCTGGGTGGAAGAACTTTTGTTAGCGGATAAGCAAGCATAAATTTAATACTTATATGCTCAAGACTTATGGTATGATCCTGGATTCGATCTTTCACAATATAAAACTTAATGTCGATGTGTTTGGCAGCACCACTCGACTTATTGTTGTGAGAGTAAAATATTGCAGGCTCATTATCGCAGTATAACTTAAGTGGTTTTTCAATGTTGTCGACCACTCTAACACCGGGTAAAAATTTCTTAAGCCAAACAGTCTGCCCGGTGGCCTCATAAAATGCAACAAACTCGACATGCATTGTGGACGATGCAGTGACGGTTTGTTTGGAGATTTTCCAAGAAATGGCTCCATTCGCGAGGGTGAATATATAACCTGACGTGGATTTCTTAGTATCCACACAACCCGCGAAATCTGAATTTGAATATCCCACTACTTCAAGTGGGTCTGACTTACTATACGTTAACATGAGGCCTTTTGTGCCTTGCACATATCTTAATGCTTTCTTAACTGACTTCTAGTGATCAATCCCTGAATTGGTCTGATATCTGCCAAGCATTCCGGTCACATAAGCTAAGTCAGGGCGAGTACAGACTTGAGCATACATAAGGCTTCCGACAGCAGAAGCATATGGAACCGACTTCATTTGATCAATCTCATATTGGTTCCTGGGACACTGAAAGTTCCCAAACTTATCGCCCTTGACAATCGGAGCAGGCGAAGGCTTACTCTTATGCATACTGTACTTTCTCGTTACATTCTCTAAGTATGCCTTTTGTGATAAGTTTAATACCCCCTTATTTCTATCTCGGTGAATTTCTATGCCCAATACATAGGATGCTTCACCAAGATCTTTCATATCTAAATTAGAGGATAAGAACTTATTAGTTTCTGATAGTAGATTGACATCACTACTTGCAAGTAGTATATCATCTACATAAAGCACGAGGAAAATAAATTTCCCGCTCTTAAACCTAGCATAAATGCAATTGTCCTCCTCATTTTCTTTAAACCCAAACTTTCTTATTGTCTCATCGAACTTGAGATACCACTGCCTTGATGCTTGTTTAAGTCCATAGATGGACTTTCTTAAGTGGCATCCCATATGTTCCTTACTCTTAACAACAAAACCTTTCGATTGTGTCATATAGACGTTCTCATATAGACCACCATTAAAAAACACCGTCTTTACATCCATCTGATGTAATTCTAAATTGTAATGTGCAACTAATGCCATAATGATTCTGAACGAATCCTTACTTTAGACAGGTGAAAATGTCTCATTATAATCAATCCCTTCTCTTTGAGTGAAGCCTTTTACAACAAGTCTAGCCTTAAACTTATCAATATTCCCTTTGGAGTCACGTTTAATTTTGTAGACCCATTTACAGCCTACTGTTTTAGCTCTATTAGGAATCTCAACTAAATCTCAGACTTTGTTTCCATAGACCTCATTTCATCCTTCATAGATTTAAGCCATTCAGATGATTGAGGACTTTTCATAGCTTCTTCAAATGTGGTGGGATCACCCTCCATTTGAATTGCCTCACTCAAATAGATCTCATAATAGTCCGGAATGGCCGATTTTCTTTCTCGTTGAGATCTTCTTAATTGCACATTATCCTCATTTTGAGACTGTTGTTGCTCTTCATTATTAGTGACAACGGGCTGAAAATGTTCAATCTCTCTTAATAATTCCGTTGTCAATGGAGAACTAACAACAGGTGTTGAATCATTACCAATAGGCACTGATGATTCAACAGTAGTGGGTAATGAGAAATATGGTTCTTGAATCATAGGAATGGATACATAAACCCGCTTCTCTTCAAGATTAATTCCTCATCTTACCGTACTCCCCCTGATCAAGGCATCCTCTAAAAAGACGGCATGCCTTGTTTCTACAAACTTAGTATATCATTCTGGACAATAGAAACGTTATCCCTTACTCTTTTCTGCATAGCCAATAAAATGAAAACTTATTTTCTTAGCATCCAACTTACCAATGTTTGGGTTAAACATTATTACCTCAGCGGGACAGCCCCATGTATGCATATAACTTAATGAGGGCTTACGCCCAGTCCACAACTCATACGGTGTTTTGGACACCGACTTAGTAGGAACCCAATTTAGCACATGAATGGCGGTTTTTAATGCCTCCATCCATAAGCTAACCGTCAAATCTGATTGACTTAACATGGATCTAACCATATCCATTAGCGTACGGTTGCGCCGTTCCGCTACTCCATTTTGCTGAGGCTCGCCCGGTGTGGAATGGTCCTGTAGGAACCGAGCAAATGGTCTAGGAACTTGGCCATACGGGGTATGACGACCATAGTACTCACCACCACGGTCGGATCTTACCACTTTAATCTTAATGTTGTGCTGATTTTCAACTTCAGCCTTAAATATCTTAAATTTATCCAACGCATCATAGCGTTCTTTAATCGGATAGATATAGTCGTAGCAAGAATAGTCATTCGTGAAGGTTATGAACGAATCAAAACCATCAACAGATACTACGGGAAATGGACCACAAATGTCCGCATGGATTAATTCCAAAATTCCCGCACTGCGTATGGCACCTTTCTTATCTTTTTTAACAAATTTTCCATTAATGCAGTCTATGCATTCTTCTGAATCCGGAAAATCCAAATGGGGAAGAATCGATTGTGAAATCAATTGTTCAATCCCCCCCCTGAAATATGGCCTAAGTGACAATGTCATAGTTTCGAAGACATTTCAGAATCGATTCTCTTACGCTTATCCTGATGTGAGGAAAACTGATTGTCGCTTACAACATTAACATCATCACGCATAAATAATAAGTATATCATGCCTTGTCTTATGGCAACACCAACAATATTATTATCATACTTAATTACACATCTGTCTTTGCCAAACTGGCAAACATAACTATCATCATCTAAGCATGATACTGAGATGAGATTTCTACTTAAAGAGGGTACATATAATACATCCTGAAGTGTAAGTACAAAACCATTTCTTAATACTAATGGATAATCTACAATGGATTTCACTTCAACTTCATGGCCATCAGCAACTTTAATGGCCCTTTCCCCTCTTTCTAGGGTCCTCCTCATATTTAACCCCTGCAACGAATTGCAAACGTGCACAGTGGCACCTGAGTCAATCCACCAAGATGGTATATAATCTAAAAGCAGAGATTCATCAACAAAGGTCACAAAATCATTACCATTTTTACAACACCATTTAAGGAAGCTTATGCAATCCTTCTGATGGTGACCTTTGTCTAAACAAAAGCGGCATTGATCTTTATCCACTTTCACATCCTTATTGTAAGGATGGCTTTGTGAAAACTTACCCTTATATTTATCATGGTGAGAAGAACCATGATACCTAAAAGATTGTTTAGAAGAATAATTCTTCTTAGCCTTACCTTTTCCCTTCACGTAATTAATAGCATCATAACCGTGAAGGGACTTAATCCTCTCTTCCTCTTGAACACACATAGACACAAGTTTTTCTATGTTCCATAGTTCAGGTTGAGAGTTGTACTTGATGATAAAAGTCTCAAATTCCTTAGGAAGTGAGGCAATGATGGTATGCACAATGAACTCATCTTTAATCCCCAAATCCATAGGCTTAAGCTTTGCAGCCATATTTGTCATCCTTAAGATGTGCTCACGCACACCACCTCCATGATACTTTTTAGTAACAAGCCTCTTGATAAGAGTGCTTGCAATGGCCTTAGAAGAACCAGTAAATTGATTCTCAATCCTTTAGAGGTATTCAACAGCAGTTTCGCATTAAGGGATTGCTCCCCGAATGGCCTCAGTGATAGTGCCCTTAATTACCATCAAACATTTCCTGTTTGATTTCTTCCACTTATAACAATCAATATCATAAGCCAATAACTCAGTAGTATATTCCTTTGTGAAAGTTGCCTAGAGGGGGGTGAATAGGCTAATCAACCTGAAATAACTTAATAAAATGAGATCAGTACTTAGGGGGCGGAATAGTCCGGTCCAGAGGCGAACTAGTCCGGTCCTCCTGCAGGGAAAGCCTAAAAAGTGTTTCTAACAAGTTTTAGTTCGATTCTTATAGTGCAAAGTATGTTGGAATGACTTAGTGAACCTTAACAAGTTATGGAGCAAGTATGAGACTAAGGATCACAATGAAACAAGAGTGATGAACAAATACGGTAAAGCTAACCCTAGAAGCAATGTGCGATAAGTGAAAGCGAAGTACACAAGGGACACAAGGATTTTATCCCATGGTTCGATCCCACAAAGAAATCTACATCCCCGTTGAGGAGTCCACGAAGGATTGGATTCAACAACCCTTCCCTCACCAAGTTTACCACACGGGCCTAACTTAGTTCTCCACTATCACAAAGGGTGAATACAAGATTCGTTGGGGCTTCTCACAATCTGAGGCTCCCACCAAAAATGTGATTACAAATCACAAAGAATGACTCAAGCCACAGATCACAAAGATTCAACAATTGCAAGAGATCAAACTGAGAGCCTAGATCGGTGTTCTTCCTCTTCTTTACCTCACCAAACCCTAATCCACACAAGAATTAGTTTTAGAGGGAAGGTAGGCAATAAGGAGGCTTTTGGAGGCTCAAAGTTTGTTGTGGCTTCGCTAGGGTTTCAAAGTTCTCAAGGAATATATGGTTCAAATGAACCCAGGGGTCCTCTATTTATAGACAGCCCATACTGCTGACTTCAGCAGTTGGGCAGACTAGTCCGGCCTTTGGGACCACTGACGTCCCTGAAAACTGTCGCACTGTGTGGCAATCGTCACGCTACCCCCCCAAACTTCAAATTCAAACGGTCACTTCAAAACAGACTAGTCCAGTCCAAACCGGACTAGTCCGATCTCACACAAAACCTCTTGTTCCGTGTGAAAACGGACTAGTCTGGAGACCACGGACTAGTCCGGCCCCCAGGGCGGACTAGTACGGCCTCCCAGACTTAGTCGCTGAAGCACCTACTTTCTCACCAATCCGGACTAGTCCGTCCCCCAGGGCGGACTAGTCCGATCTCAGTCAGGACCTCTTGGTCCGGACTAAAATGGACAAGTCCGCGGTTTTGGGACTTAGTCCTAAAAACCCGCTTCATGACTACCCGGACTAGTCCGTCCCACTACGGACTAGTCCGAACTCAGTCAGACCCTTCTGGTCCGGCTGAAAACAGACTTGGTCGGCCAGGAGCGGACTAGTCTAGCCACTCCTGCCACACTACTTCCAACTCTCTTCTCTCAATAGGTTTTGATCTCTAAACCGCTTTGAGCTCCCAACTTGATTTCAATGCACTTTACGCACACATCCTCATACACATATGGCTAGTCTAAACTCGAAACGCTAGAAACCCTAGTTTCTTCTTTTCGAGTCGACATCGCCGTTTTCATCCTTTTCCTTTTTGAGGGTTTGTGTTTTTGCTTGAATCCACACATGTGCTTAAGATCACTAAGCTCATTAGATACTTAATTGTCGTCATCAATCATCCAAAACCCACGGGGATTCTAGATGCACTTTCAATCTCCCCCTTTATGGTGATTGATGACAACACATTAAGTCTTCACATATAAGAGTATAAATTTTAGTTTTTATAGCGTGCGGGTGTATGAGTGACTCCCCCTCAATGAATGCATCATAAAAAAGAATATTGAAGAAGTCCTTCATACACACACACACACGTTATGGTGGGGTGCTTAAGTGTTGTGCTCAACATTTGTGACAAGACATATTACATATGAGTATGACCAAAAGATATACATTCAAAGCATCATATTGATATTAAACATTCAAAACATAGTCTTGCAAAAATTTAAATATTCGAATGACATAAATATTACAATAAGAAGTGCAACATGTCCAAGGATCCAAAATAAGGGCTACTCTCCACACATCTAACTCTCCACAACTCTCCCCATCTACCTCTCCCCCTTTGGCATCAAGACACCAAAAAGGAAAAGAAGAGAGAAACAATGAGGCCTATCCACTAGTCGCCATCCTCCTCACTATCGCCTGCCTCATCATCGGAGTCACCCTTCGTGGCCTCCGGGTCCTCGTGGTCCTCATCGTCGTCAGAGACCCGTGCCGAGGGAGCCACCTGGGAAGAGATCCCGTCCTCTTGGAGCTAGGCGAGCTCGTTGGCAGTGATGTCGGGGAACGGCGTGATCTCGCCATCGCTCTCCTCCGGAGGTGAAATGGGGACCTCAAGCTTGTGACACATCGCCTTGAGGTACTTCTCTTGGTGCTTGTGTGCCCGTTGATTCTGGATTTCTTGCTTCCGGCAGGAGTTGAAGATAGTCTTGAAGCACTTGATGAAAGCGCTCATTGACTGAGGCAGAGGCGGAGAAGGAGGTGCCACGGGGTGAGGTGCAGGCATTGCAGAGTGAGAGGGAGGCTCTGCATTCTTCTGGCGCGGAGGAGGCGGCACTGAAGGAGGCGTCTGAGGATGAAGCGGGCGATGAGTCACATCCTTGACGAAGGTCAAGCCCGACACCTTCTCGATGAGATACATGATGTAGGGTGCATACCCACAAGCACGATTAGGGGTATGCGAGATGTTGAAGATGTCGTCGAAGATGTAGTCAACTAGATTGAACTTCTCATCGCCATCAATAAGGAGCAGCAGGTGCCTTAGATTGCATTGGATCACCCCTGCATCACCATACTTGGGTGCTATTGTCCTCCTCAGAATCCTGTTCAGGATGCTATAGAAAGGCTTGATGTTGCAAGCATGCCCGGCATCATATTGAACATGACTGGGATACATGTAGGCCAGCTCATCTCTGTCTACGCCCTTGAGGTTAGAGATAATGATCTCGTGATCCAAATGAGCCTCAAGTCTGAGAATCTTGGTAAACTCTGCAAAGGTGACTGAGTATTGCTCCCCATGAGTCATCCAAATGATCCGTCTATCACCTTGAGTGGTGAAGTAGATGGTGGAGTAGAACTGCAGGATGACCTCAACACTCCAATTGTACTTCAATCCCATGATGCCCTTGAGCTCATGACGCTCAGCTGCCTCAATCACCGCATCAAAAGCAGTGTGTTTCTTCTGGGCCATATACCCCCAGTATACCCATTGTGCTTCGATCATTGGCTTCTTCATGTTCTGGTAGACCAGACGGTAATAGTCACAATGAAAGTCGCACCAAAATTGTGGGTCGGTGGTGCTCCTTTCATACTTGTAGACTCTTTTTGTTTGCAACTTCCTGGCCTTGTCTGCTCCTTTCCCATGGAAGACATTTGCAGCCAAGTCACGTTGTCGATTAGGGTTCCTCTCTGGAGTGTGAACTTCTAGGGGACCAATGGGTTTGGCCTGCCCCTTCTACTTGATAACCACGCCCTTGTCCTTCTTAGCCGGAACCTTCACGTAGGGCTTCGTTTTCTTGGGCTCGGCAGGTGTCGGGGCCTTGCCCTTCTTCGGATCTCTCTCGATCCGGTATTCGGCAACTTCTTCTTGAGCTTTCTCCTTGCCCCTTTCTTTCTCTCCCATGGTCACAAGTCTCTTCCTTTTGGAGACTTGTGCTGCGGCAGCCTGAGAGTTGTGAGCCTCGCGCTCCTCTCACTTCTTCTTGTGGAGTTCCTTGCGAGACTCCTCAATGACACGAGCCAAAGCTTCATCTTCATTGTAGGCAGTGGCTGCGGCCCTAGCTTGTTGTTTCTTGGTTGCCTTTGTTCGCTCTTGCTGTTCGAGAAGTTTCTTGGCAGCCTCAACCTCAGCCTGTGCCCTTACATCAGCAAGGCGAAGCTGCTCCGCCTCCCATTCGGGGTCAATGGGTGGAGAAGCGGAATGGCGAGTAGCTGCCATCATTGCTGAAACAGGAGGAAAACATAGGATAGAAGATCAAGAAGGTGGAATATTGCGAAAGAAATCACGAGAAACAACCAAAGTTAGGGTTTGGCCTGTGTATATCGGACTTGTCTGCCCCAGGGGCGGACTAGTCTGGGTTGCACAGGATAAACCCTAACTCTAACGGTTTTTCGAAAAATCTTAGAAACAAGTCGCAATACTCCTAGGTGATGTTCACAAGGATGCTAGGAGAAACTTTAACGAAGAGGGACCTATCAAAAACCCTATGAATCAAGAATGAGGTAGGTTTTTGAAAAGAGATGGATACCTCTTCGAATCTTGACGAATCGACGAAATCAGGGATGAATCGCGTCGGGAATGATTGGGAAAAGTCCCCCACACCTCCGGGGCTTCCAATGCGTGGATTGCAAATGGTTTTTGGTGGATGGAATCAAAAATCGCCCAAGGAGGGATGTTGTGCACGCGTGGGAGAGAGAAAAGCGAAAGTGGAGAAGAGGAGGGGTCGGCCACCTCCTGGAAGGTTTAAGTCCCCAGGGGCCGGACTAGTCCAGTATGGGTGCCAGACTAGTCCGGTCAGCGGACCAGACTCAGATTAGTCCGGATCCGGACTTGTCCGACCATAGGGCAGACTAGTCCGGTCCTAAAAGACTGAAAACATATATATTTGAGTTTTAGCCACTATAGTCAATCCTTTTGGACATATTGCCACAACAAAACTTTATTAATATGGTCAGTAAGCAATCAACAATCAAACTATGACCATAACTCACAAAGTCAATAGTTTTTCAAATATTTTGGAGAAAATTGAGATACAGATGAATTTCTCAAACACGTGTGTTCTTTTGAATAAGGTGTAAAGAAAACATTCAGATGTGCATGTTTCAAGCCACATATCGAGAATATAAGATATTGAGCTCACTCCTAAGCTCACAAAAGCGCTTCTCATCTAGGGGCTTGATGAATATATCGGCTAGTTGGTTCTCGGTTCTCACATGGGAAATCACTATATCCCCCTTCAAGGAATGATCTCTCAAGAAGTGGTGTCTAATATCAATGTGCTTTATCCTCGAATGCTCAACTGGATTATGGGCTATTTCGATGGCGCTCTCATTGTCACATAGGAGTGGAATGTGGCGCAAGTTTATACCATAATCCCTTAGAGTTTGTCGCTTCCAAAGAAGTTGTGCACAACAACTTCCGGTTGCGACATACTCTGCTTCAGCTGTGGAAAGAGCAATGGAGTTTTGTTTCTTGGAGGACCAAGACACTAAGGATCTACCCAAGAATTGACATGTCCCGGATGTGCTCTTCCTATCAACTTTGCACCCCGCATAATCCGCATCGGAGTAGCCAATGAGTTTAAACTTGGATCCTTTGGGGTACCAAAGTCCTAGGCTAGGTATGTGAACTAAATATCTAAGAATTCTCTTAACGGCGGTCAAATGACACACCTTAGGTGCAGCTTGAAAACATGCACACATACACACACTAAGCATAATATCCGGTCTAGATGCACAAAGATATAACAAAGAACCAATCATGGAACGATATAACTTTTGGTCCACACTTGTACCATCTTCGTTGAGGTCTAGATGTCCATTAGTTGCCATTGGAGTCTTGATGGGTTTGGCCTTGTCCATGTCAAACTTCTTTAATATGTCTTGAGTGTACTTTGTTTGACTTATGAACGTGCCTTCTTTGAGTTGCTTGACTTGGAAACCCAAAAAGAACTTCAACTCCCCCCATCATGGACATCTCAAATCTCTCTATCATTATCTTAGAAAACTCATCACAAAACACTTTGTTAGTAGAACCAAATATGATGTCATCGACATATATTTGGCACACAAAGAGATCATCATTAAAGTGCTTTGTAAAGAGAGTATAATCAGCTTTTCCTATCTTAAAACCATTTTGAATCAAAAAGTCTCTAAGGCACTCATACCAAGCTCTAGGAGCTTGTTTGAGGCCATAGAGAGCCTTACGCAATTTGAAGACATGGTTTGGAAAGTCTTGGTCATCAAAGCCCGGTGGTTGTTCCACATAGACTTCCTCCTTGATTGGGCCATTTAGGAACGCACTCTTGACGTCCATTTGGTAAAGCTTAAAATCATGATGAGTAGCAAAGGCAAGTAATATAAGAATTGACTCTAGCCTAGCTACAGGAGCAAAGGTTTCATCAAAATCCAAGCCTTTGACTTGTGAGTACCCCTTGGCCACAAGTTGTGCTTTGTTCCTTGTCACCACGCTGTGCTCATCTTGCTTGTTGCGGAACACCCACTTGGTGACCACAACATTTGCTTGTGGACGCTTGACAAGCTCCCAAACTTTGTTCCTCTCAAAGTTGTTGAGTTCCTCTTGCATGGCCACCATCCAATCCGGGTCTCTCAATGTGTCTTCAACCTTATGGGGCACCAAAGAAGAAACAAAGGAGTAATATTCACAAAAGTTAGCAACACGAGAACGAGTGATTACCCCTTTTGTAATGTCTCCTAGAATATTGTCAATGGGGTGATCTCGTTGAACACTTGATGCACAAGAGGATGCGGAGGTTGAACTCTTGAGTCATCATCATCCTCTTCTTCTTCTTGGTCTCCCCCTTGATGTATGCTTCCCTCTTGACTTTTGTCTTCTTGATCATGTTGAGGTGCCACTTGTCCATCTTCAACTTGATCACGTGGGAGATGGCTTTCATCATCTTGTGGTTGGTCACTTGATCTTTGAGGTTGTTCTTGTGGACGAATATCTCCAAGTGCCATCCTTCTAAGAGCTTCTTGTGGAGAGTCTTCTTGATCTAGCACACTTTGATCAACTTGCTCCACTTGGGAGCCATTAGTTTCATCAAACACCACATCGCATGCTATTTCAACAACCCAAGAGGATTTGTTGAATACACGGTAGGTGTGGGTGTTTGAATCATAACCAAGCAAGAAACCTTCATCGGACTTTGAAGCGAACTTCGAAGTCCTAGGCTTCTTGTTGAGAATATAGCATTTGCCCCCAAAGACGCGAAAGTAAGAGACATTGGGTTTCTTACCAACTAGAAGCTCGTAGGGGGTCTTCTTGAGGAGGCGGTGGAGGTACAATCGGTTGACAGCGTGGCAAGCGGTGTTAACCGCCTCTGTCCAAAACCGGTCCGATGTCTTGTACTCATCAAGCATCATCCTTGACATCTCAATGAGTGTCCTATTCTTCCGTTACGCCACCCCGTCTTGTGGAGGGGAGTATGGGGCTGAAAATTCATGCTTGATGCCCTCCTCATCTAAGAATTCTTCCACTTGAGTGTTCTTGACCTCGGAGCCGTTGTCGCTTCTTATAGCCTTGATTCTTGAGGTGAACTCATTTTGAGCTCTTTTCAAGAACCTCTTGAGGACACCGTGAGTTTCACCCTTATCATGCAAGAAGAACACCCAAGTGAAACGAGAAAAATCATCAACAATAACAAGACCATATTTGTTACCGCTAATGCTAATGTAGGTTATTGGCCCAAAAAGGTCCATGTGTAGCAGTTCCAAAGGTCTTGTCGTCGTCATGATGTTCTTGGAGGGGTGTTGAGCTCCCACTTGCTTCCCTGCTTGGAAAGCACTACATGGCCTATCCTTTTCAAAGACAACATTCTTCAAGCCATAGATATGCTCGCCCTTAAGAAGCTTTTGTAACTTCCTCATCCCAATATGGGCTAGCCTTCTATGCCAAAGCCATCCCATGTTGGTTTTCGCCATTAAGCATGTGTCAAGTTGAGCTTTATCCAAGGCGAAATCCACAAGATAAAGTTTTCGCAAGAGCACACCCTTAAAAGTGATTGAGTTATCACTTCTTCTAAGTACGCTCACACCCTCATTAGTAAAAACACAATTATAAACCTTGTCACATAGTTGTGATATGGACAAGAGGTTATAGTCTAGAGAATCAATATGCAAAACGTGAGAAAGAGTATGTTGGGGAGAAATAACAATTTTACCGGAGCCAAGGATTTTCCCTCAGCTACTGTCCCCAAAGAGGATCCCTTCATTTGGATTTGGATCATCATGTTGCTCATACTCCACGAACATTCTCCTCTCTTCGCTCATGTGGTTGGTGCATCCACTATCGAGCACTCATTTGGATCCACCGGAGGAGTATGCCTACAAAACAAGATTATGTCTTCCTTTTAGGTACCCAAGCGGAGTTGGGTCCTTTGACGTTAGTAGTGAGGCACTTGGGCACCCACACACAAGGCTTGGGGCTCTTGCGGAGTGGCCCAACATATCTAGCATATAATTTTCCATACTTGTTCCTCATTAAAACATAAGATGCATCAAAATCATGGAAGAAAGGATGTGGTTCAGATTTATGCAAGTTAATGCTAGTTGAAGTATTCTTCCCAATTTTAGTTGGGGATGAGCTTCCCTTGACAAATACAATCAAGTCTTTCCCATACTTGGAGGTTTTAGCATTTTGCTTCCCACCTCTAGTATAACCAAGACCATCTTTGACATAGGGAGGTCTTGTATTGGTGTATGCACTTCGCGCATACGTCACCTTCTCTTTGTCAAAGATGCCACCCTTAGGTGCTTGTTTGCCTTGAGTCAATTTAAGCTCATCCTTTAATTTAAGGATAAAGTTAGAACATTTGCAAGTAGATATTGCTTCGGGTGCAACCTTTGAGGAGGATGAGCTTTTGGAGGAAGAGGCTACATTAGTCTTGAGGGACTCAACTTGAGTCTCAAGGATCTTGTTAACTTTTGCCAAGTTGCCAAGTTCATCCTTGAGCTCAATGGTTGTCTCCTCAAGACTTGAGCATGTTTTATTGCTTAAATCAAGTTCATGATCTAATGCCTTGCTCTTCTCTCTCTCAAGCTCAAGGAGCTCAATGAGCTCTTTACATCTCTCCTTTTAATGGATAAGCATGTCCTCTTGCCTATCTATGAGCTCCTCCTTCTCAAAAATTTCATCCGAGAGCAATTTCATTCTACGCAAAGTGCTCTTACTTATGTCCTTAAGCATGTGTTCGTTTTCACTAGCACTATCAAAATCATCATGAGAAGATATGGAAGAGGATGAGTTAGAAGTAACCTTTCTCCTTCCTTGTTTTGCCATGAGGCAAGTTGGCTTGTGGTCGTAGAGGTTGGGGAAAAGTTTGCTTCCCTTGGAGCTCCCCCCGATGGCTATGGTTGCCACCTTATCCTCGTCTTTGGAGGAGGACTCATCGTTAGAGTCCCATTTCTTGCCTAAGTGAGCATGATCGGAGGGCCTCTTCTTCTTGTAGAACTTCTTTTCTTGAGGCTTGTCCTCCTTCTTCTTCTTGCCCTCTTCATGTGGGCAATCCACAATGAAGTGCCCGTACTCGCCCTCTTTGTTTTGGGCCTTGCTTTTTCTTTGCCCTTGCTCTCATGCTTGTATCCTCCTTTTCTTCTCCTCATCATCCTCTTGAAATTGTTGATGAAGAGGGTCTCTTCCTCATCGGTGTCAAGGCTCTCCTCATCATCTTCGTTTTGCTAGTTTTGAGGAGGATGTCGCTTTGAGTGCAACATCCTTCATCTTCAAAGCGGTGAACCTTTGGAGGTCGTTGTAGAAGAGCGCCTCCTTCTCCATGATCTCATGGTTGATGATCCTCTCTAGGACCTCCTCCGAGGTCATTTTGGCAAACCCCGGGCTTTCTCGTATCATGGAGCAAAGAGAGACGTTTCTAGGCATGAATGCCCGAATCATCCTCTTCACCACCTCGTGGTCTGTCCACTTGGTGCAGCCATAAGATCTGCACTTGTTGATGAGCAGTTTTAGGCGATTGTACATCTCTTGGGGAGATTCACCATCCATAATGGCAAACCTCCCGAGCTCTCCTTCAATGAGCTCAATATTTTCTTCCTTTACGACTCGATTGCCTTCATGAGCCGTCTTGAGGGTGTCCCAAATATCCTTGGCCACCCCAAGTCCATCTACTCGGTTGAACTCATCTCTTGAGAGAGATGATATGATCACTCCGGCCGCTTGAGCATTACGGTGAAGGAGCACGGCTTGCTCCAGAGTGGTGTCTTCTTCATTCTTCGGGATATGCACCCTGGTCAACACAATTTGCCACAATGAGGGGTTGAGTGACACGAGATGGATCTTCATATTGTGCTTCCACATCCCGTAGTCGGTTCCGTCGAATTGGGGAGGCTTCCCCAATGGGATGAAAAGGTAGTGGTTGTTGGAGACAAGGCGTTCATAGTTGTAGCCTTGTTGGTTGTAGTTGGTCGTGCCACCCGATGTAGAGGTTGAAGAGTCAACCTTTGGAATCTTCAACTTCTCTCGAAGTTTTTCCTTGAGCTGGCGAGTTTCTTCGTCATCTGTCGACTTGTCTTGGTAGACAAGCACCTCCTCTTGGGTTGCTTGGATCTCATTGGACGAGATCTCGTCATACCCCACTTCGGCCATATTCTCTCTGAGTTGTTAGACTCTTTGGGAGAGTCCTTGCTCTGATACCAATTGAAAGTTGCCTAGAGGGGGTGTGAATAGGCTAATCGACCTGAAATGACTTAATAAAACGAGATCGGTACTCACGAGGCGGACTAGTTTGGTACTCCTGCAAGAAAAGCCTAAAAAGTGTTTCTAACAAGTTTTAGTTTCATTATTGTAGTGCAAAGTATGTTGGAACGACTTAGTGAACCTTAAAAAGTTATGGAGCAAGTATGGACTAAGGATCACAATGAAACAAGAGTGATGAACAAATACGGTAAAGCTAACCCTAGAAGCAATGTGCGATAAGTGAAAGCGAAGTACACAAGGGACACAAGGATTTTATCCCGAGGTTCGATCCCACAAAGAAATCTACGTCCCCGTTGAGGAGTCCACGAAGGACCGGATTCAACAACCCTTCCCTCACCAAGTTTACCACACGGGCCTAACTTGGTTCTCCACTATCACAAAGGGTGAATACAAGATTCATTGGGGCTTCTCACAATCTGAGGCTCCCACCACAAATATGATTACAAATCACAAAGAATGACTCAAGCCACATATCACAAAGATTCAACAGGTGCAAGAGATCAAACCGAGAGCCTAGAGCGGTGTTCTTCCTCTTCTTCACCTCACCAAACCCTAATCCACACAAGAATTAGTTTTAGAGGGAAGGTAGGCAAGAAGGAGGCTTTTGGAGGCTCAAAGTTTGTTGTGGCGGCGCTAGGGTTTCAAATTTATCAAGGAATATATGGTTCAAATGAACCCAAGGGTCCTCTATTTATAGAGGTTCCCAGCCCATACTGCTGACTTCAACAGTTGGGCGGACTAGTCCGGCCTACAGCCCGGACTAGTCTGGCCTTTGGGACCATTGACGTCCCTGATAACTGTAGCACTGCACGGCAATCATCACGCTAGCCGCCAAACTTCAAATTCAAATGGTCACTTGAAAACGGACTAGTCCGGTACAAACCGGACTAGTCCGATCTCATACAGAACCTTTTGTTCCGTGTGAAAACGGACTAGTCTGGAGACCACGGACTAGTCCGGCCCCCAGGGCGGACTAGTCTGGCCTCCCAAATTAGTCGCTGAAGCGCCTACTTTCTCACCAATCCAGACTAGTCCGCCCCCCAGGGCGGACTAGTCCGATCTCAGTCAGGACCTTGGTTCGGACTAAAACGGACAAGTCCGCAGTTTTGGAACTTAGTCCCAAAAACCCACTTCATGACTACCCGGACTAGTCCGTCCAACTACGGGCTAGTCCAAACTCAATCAGACCCTTCTGGTCCGGTTAAAAACAGACTTGGCCGGTCAGGAGCGGACTAGTCCGGCCACCTGCACGAACTAGTCTGGCCACTCCTGCCAGACTACTTTCAACTCTCTTCTCTCAATAGGTTTTGATCTGTAAACCGCTTTGAGCTCCCAACTTGATCTCAATGCACTTTACGCACACATCCTCATACACATATGGCTAGTCTAAACTCGACACGCTAGAAACCCTAGTTTCTTCTTTTCGAGTCGACATCGCCGTTTTCATCCTTTTCCTTTTTGAGGGTTTGTGTTTCTGCTTGAATCTACACTTGTGCTTAAGATCACTGAGCTCATTAGATACTTAATTGTCGTCATCAATCATCCAAAACCCACGATAATCCTAGATGAACTTTCACTTTGTCGTCACAGCAAAAGCTTCCTAAGTTTCATTAGCATTTCTTACTGGTTCAACCGGTGCAACCGGATATGGAGTAGTGAGAGCCAAGTCTATCTCATAGACTACCAAAGCAATATCCAACTTCTCTCATCATCTCCCATAATTGCTTCCATTGAGTGGATCAATAGAAGCGATGAAACTCAGTGCTGAATTAGCATTGGAGGAACCTTCATAATAAAAAACCAAAATCAAGAAGAATGCATGGATGTTAACCACAAGAAAATGATGAGTTTTATCTTTCACTTTGGTTACTCGACCAAAACTCAACATTTGAGGATAACTGAATATCAACATAGTAATTTATCTTTCGCTTTGGTTACTTGACAAAATTACTATGTTCTTAGAAAAGAATAACATTAATGTCTTTAGCTTTGGTTACTCGGCCAATAATGACATCAAAACTCAATATTGGAGAACAACTGAAATACATAGTAATTTATCTTTTGCTTTGGTTACTCGACCAAATTGCTATGACAATATAAACTTAATTCACAATAAAAGCTTAATTAAATAAGCAAACTTAATTGTATAGCACGGACTAGTCCGCACTCTTACAGTATGGTTTTCGGACTAGTCTGGTCCATACGCTGGACAAGTCCGCTACTGATCCAAAAACATTTGATTCGTTCTTTATTGAACTTTTCGAGTTTGGTCTGTACTATTCCGGACTAGTATGACCAACTCGGGAAAAGTTTCATATAAAAAACCAGAAAATGTCAAAATACCCAAAAGGGAATCTTAATCTTACCATCTTACCAAAATTAACTTAATTTTCACAATGGATTTTAATACAAAGTGCTTAATTGGTTCTCAATCAGATGAATGCATCAAAACGCCCTGATCCGAAAACCTAACCACTTTACTGTGACACACCGAACTAGTCCGGCCCTCAGACCAGACAAGTCCGGACCTTCAAAATTTCAGCGAAAAACTTCGATCAGAACTCAATTCGAAATGATTAGTGGTCTAAATGGCTCTGATACTATTGTTAGAAATCAAGAGGGAGCCCAAAGATTAAATAGTCACTAAATCATCTCGAATTACATGGAGAGGTCTGATTACAACATGAACACCAAGTGTTATCTCTCAAATAGCACAAAAACACTAATAATACATTTTCCTCCATCTTTTTTGTTGCTTGAGGATGCGGCCATCTAGCCAACAAGGCGAGGCCGCAAGAAGAACGACGACGAGAGGCGTTTCCCCTTGTTCTTCTCTTGGTATGTTGATCGGATTCTGAGGGGGTTAGAGTGTTCAATTGTGTATGAGTGTATGACTTTAGCATTCTTTGATCATACACTTGACCCTCTTCTTATAGTTGACCAAGAGACACAAGAGGGGGTCTCCCACCCTTAGCAATCATTGAGTCTCCCGATCAGAGACTCAAAATTCGATGGGTTGTGTCCTTTCAATTAGAACACATGTCAATTTTGAGTTCAAACTGACAGTTACTGAAAAAATCGGACTAGTTCGATCGAGGTACGGACTAGTCTGATATTTTTACTGGACAAAATCGGACTAGTACGGTCTTTACCGGACTTGTCCGGTACTACCAACACACCCCAAGCTGTCAGACTCCAGCATTGATACTGCTGACGGGGAAATGCCAAGGACGAAGCCCAAGGTACCCAGTTCATCCGTCCGAATCTGTTGAGAAACCTGTTCATATGCAGTCCCAACTAGGGATGGCAATGGGTACCCATTACCCGTGTACCCGTGGATACCCGACCCGATGGATACGGGTTTGGGTACGATTCTGTTCCCGCGGGTACGGATTTGGGTAACAGACTCTACCCAATGGATAATTCTTATCGGGTAGAAAAAACTTATATCCATACCCGAAACCCGAAACCCGAACTGACATGTGGACCCAACCATCAATATATATAAATGGTACTTAGGGTTTGTGGTTAACATTCCATCCCACCCAGCCCCCAACTGGCCGCCAGGCCTGCACGATCGCACCCCCCTCCCCCGCAAAACTCTCCCGACTCTCCCTATCTCCCGTGACTCCCGTTCAACTCCCAACCTTAATCACCGCCGCCACCGCCAGCCCGCCGCCCGGCTCGGCGCTGCCACCTGCAGCTCGCCATCGCCACTTCGCTGCCATCACAGCTCGTCATCGCCGCACCGAATCGACGCCCCTTCACCGCCGCACTGCCACGCGGCCGCCGCACTGACTCGCTGTCGCCGGCCGCCGCACCAGCTCACCGACGCCACTCGGCTGCCGAGGACGACCACCCCCTACCCCTGCCCTTCACCAGATCTGGAATCCAGAGCTCGTCCCTGACAGTCGCGCCTCCAGCTCAGAGATCTGGCCACCCCATCGCCCCCTGCTCAACCAGGTAATCCCTGCACTGTTAGGTTTAGTTGAGGATTAGTCTAGCTCTTAGGATTAGCTATGTTCATCGTTTTGTGGATTAGATCTAGATTTGAGGTTTGTGTGATCTATATTTATTGAATCTGGTACAGTGGTGATGTTTAAATTCTGCATTTCATCATACTATACATGTGCCATTTCAGGTTCTTCTCCATAGTCCAGATGCTGAGATGGCGCACCTTGGACTAGATGGGTCACCTGACATGCTGAGATGTAAAATGTATGGTTATTTTGAGACGGTTATATTGTGAGATATGAATGTTGAATGTATGGGACAGTGTGATTTTCTTTACTTTTTTATAGTGAGATGTGTTGAGAATTTGAGAAGTTATATTGTTCCATGTGTTGAACTTATGTAACTGTAAAATGTTGATTCTGAGATTCTGATATACTGAGATTTTATTATGTTATCATGAGACATTTTGAATTTATTTGCTGTTCTGTAACTGTAAGATTGACTGGTACCGGGTAACGGGTATACCCACAGGTAACGGGTACCCGCGAGTAATGGATTTGGGTAACGGTTTTTACCCGTTGCGGGTAACGTGTACGGTTTCGGGTACGGTAATTATCCAATAGGTACGGGTACAGGTGAGCACTACCGCGGGTTTTTTACCCTTGCCTCCCTAGTCCCAACTCAGGAACGTTGACGAGGAAATTGACGCTGGAGCTGCACCCACTATGGCAGAACCATCAGCAGGTAAAGACGGTTCCACTGAAGTTGGGGATGAAATGGAGGCTCTCCAGAGTGTAGCTGAGGCTGGTGTTGGCAATCTTGACAGAGATGAACAAGACCTGCCTGCTTGGTACAGAATTTTCGATCTCAACGTTGTTGAAACTAGAGAGGGCTGTGAAATGCCAGAGATATCTGGAGATTCTCTTGCGGGTCATGTTTGCCATTTTTTGCCTAATTTAGCTGGTCAGATGAACCAACAAACGGATTATGCTACTTCAGAACTTCAAGGTCAAGAGGATGATACTTCAAATATACAAGGGCAAGATGAGGGTGCAGGGGATAATCACCTGTTGGAGGATGGGCATGATTTGAACAAGTGTGATCTGGGTCATGAGGCTAATACACATGCACATGACAGTCACCTGCTGAGCAATGAGGAAATATGTCTAAACCTTGGCATGGCTGAGAATGATTCCGGTAGCTGCTGTCTGAGCAATGAGCAAATGCTCCTAGAGCAGAATGCTGATGACGATCACCAGATTGAGACTGAGCATATGCTTGTACATCAGGGAACTTCCGAGCCAGGTTTGGATATTTATCACGTGAGTGACAAACAGTTTGCGCTAAGTCATGTTACTGATGAACAGGTAGTCACTAAGCACCAATTGGAGCCAGAGTCCATGCACTTACCTATGGACGTGCATGATGTTGACACCTACAACTTAAACCATGAGCAAATGCTTCTGAATAATGGTACAAACAAACATGCACAAGAGGATACATGCCAGATGAAGGATGGAGGAACACTTTTAGATCAGGTTGTGGATGGTCAAGCTGGAGTTCCAGCAATTGATCTGGAAGATGATTACCAACAGCAGCCTGATACCAGAGATACCAGAAAATTTCTAGACCCCATGTAAGCTTTTTTAGATTCTTTATATCGTAGTCTCAAGGCAGTGAGGAAGCTCCTTCACATTTGAGCATGTCCACTCTACAGAAGTGACCAGGAAGCCTCAAGTTTTCCAGACAATCCTCACACTAACATACAAGCAGTTTCTTCTTCATCAATGACACCAAATTCTGAAAACAGGTGTACTGGAAGGGGGGCTGTGAATTCACTGTTAGGAAAATAGGAGGCAATTTACTGAGCAATTCCGCAAGAACACGAGAAAACCAGCAACGATCGGCGGTCAGATGGGACGAGAAATAACGCGTACCGATTTGAAGCCGAAGGAACTGCTGTAGATCTGACGGCGAAAGTCCGCTGCAGACGTTGGTGACGATGTTGGGCCGCAGCGCCCGATCTCCTCAGTAGGCGAGCCGTGGTGAAGAATGCGAGCAGTCGCGCGGAGCGCTTCCCAAAAACCTTATTCGCCCTCTCCCGGTGCAGGATCGCAAGGGCGAGCGGTTCCGGAGACCTGCTCTCCCGATCGTCGGTGCACGCTGGCGCTCGGGATGGAGTAGACTAGACGGCGGCGCAAGGAACGCGAACGTGGGAACGATCTGATCGTGGGATGCCCTGCCGTACCGCGGATGCCCGTATTTATAGAGTCACGGGAGGCGGTTCGTATGCGATCTGGAGGGTCCAGATCTGAACTGACTCCGCAGTCGTAGACGCGTCCGTCTCCAACAACTTGGACTCTGACTCGGTAGCCCCAAAAATTTGGAGGCCCAAAAGCCCAAAGTCCAATTTAATTTTCTGCAAAAATATAAAATCTGGACTCGGCTCGAGGCTCGAATTCACACGAACACATGCGGGCGCGCGCGCGCGTGTGCGGGGCGGGGCGAGGCGAGGCGAGGCGTGGCGTGGCGAGGCGAGCGAGCGAGGAGGAGGAGGAGGAGCGCGCGTAGGCCATCCCTCTCTTCCTCTCTTCTCTCTCACTCAAGGAGTGGAAGAGCAACCTCCCTTATATGTAGGGGTTGCTCCACTTCCCATGTGGGACTAAACACTTATGACCACTCCCTCTTGCCCTAATGGGCCTTTGAGATTTATTGGGAATTAATTCTGAATATTATATGGGCCAAGCCCATTTATCCAACAATCCCCCACCAGATCTCAAAGCCATTAGGAGAGAGGTCATTCTCGTTCCTTGTTTGATATACTAGTGTTTCGGCAGAGACTGTAAAGTTGAACTTCTGTCTAGATCATCAAGTTTCATCAGGTCACAACTTGCCAATGGACTACGCCTTGAATTGCAAGTTTTGTGTGAACTGACTTCACCCAAAGACCATTACCAGTACTTGACTGCCAGTAGTCTACCCCGCGGGTAGAGCATATGCGTCGTACTCCCTGGTCTCTTTTATGAGCTTTCCAGAGATCACCCAAATCTCACTGACTGCGATGTTAGATAGTCGGAGCTTATATAGGTGTGTTTCCTTCAAGACTGTCCTGTAGGACGACATCTTTGCTACACATAGCCAACAGAAATACATTAAGGCAATTCGCCAACTTGCCTTACACTTTGAGAGTACAAGTGTACATCTTCACATAGAGAGGGTATAAAAGAAGTACTCATCGGTGAACCACTAGCTTGTTTTCTCATGTCCTAATTCACGGGATCTCCAATCACATAGGTTGTGTTACTACTATGGTGTCACATCAATGGGTCTCAAACCCATCTCTCTCGATGCACTTTCTATCACATTACGTGATGGACCCTTCATAAAGGGTTCTGCCAGGTTTTTGTCTATTTGTATGTACAAAACAGTAATAACTCCGGAGTTTCTCATTTTCCTGACAGATTTTAAACGTCTCTTGACGTGTCTTGATGATTTTGCATTATACTTAGAACTGGTCACTTTGACAATCATCGTCTGATTGTCACAGTTCCTAAGGATTACCGGTAATGGTTTCTCAACTATAGGCAAATCCACCAAGAGCTTTCGCAGCCATTCTGCCTCTGCAGTGGCAGTCTCTAAAGCAGTGAGTTCTGCTTCTATGGTTGACCTCGTCAAAATGGTCTGTTTGCAAGACCTCCATGATATAGCGCCACCAGCTAGAGTGAACACATATCCACTCATGGCATAGAGTTCATCAACATCAGAGATCCAGTTCGAATCACTATAACCCTTAGGTACGGTCGGATGTCCAGTATAGTGAATTCTATAACTCATTGTACCTCTCGGGTAGCGCATAACCCTTTCAAACGCATGCCAATGATCTGTACCCGGGTTTGACATGAACCTGCTCAGTTTGCTCACAGCAAACGAGATATCAGGACGAGTTGCGCTAGCTAAGTACATGAGTGAACCGATCATCTGAGAATATATGAGTTGATCTCTTGACTCTTTCTTGTTCTTTCTAAGTATCACGCTGGGATCATAAGGCGTTGGAGAAATCTTGCTATCCATAAAGCCGAACCGGCTCAAGATTTTCTCAACATAGTGGGATTGACTTAAAGTAATTCCACTCTCATCCTTATTCAGCTTAATGTTCAAAATAACATTAGCTTCTCCCAGATATTTCATATCAAAACATTTTGATAGAAAAGACTTGACCTCAGAAATTATATTAATGCTCGTGCCAAAAATGAGTATACCATCCACATACAAGCATAATATAACGCTATCGCCCCCACCATGGCGATAGTACACGCACCGGTCAGTCTCATTAATGACAAAGACCATAGACGTCAAAGTACTATCGAACTTCTCATGCCATTGCTTAGGTGTTTGTTTCAGGCCATACAAGGATTTTAACAATTTGCACACCTTTGTCTCTTCACCTTTTACTACGAACCCATCAGGCTGTTCCATATAAATTTCCTCTTCCAACACTCCGTTCAGGAAAGCTGTCTTTACATCCATTTGATGGATGATTAGACCATAAGAGGCAGCCAAAGAAAGTAGTACACGAATTGTCGTCATTCCGGCGACAGGTGAATAAGTGTCAAAATAGTCTTCACCTTCCTTTTGAGTATAGCCCTTTGCAACTAGTCTTGCCTTGTACTTTTCAATAGTATCGTCAGGCCTGAGCTTCTTTTTGAACACCCACTTGCAACCTACTGGTTTGCACCCGTATGGCCGTTCAGTTAACTCTCAAGTTCCATTGGAAAGAATTGAGTCTATCTCACTATGAACTGCTTCTTTCCAGTCATCTACATTAGGTGATGCATATGCCTCTACTATGGATCTAGGAGTATCGTCCACAAGGTACACAATGAAATTATCACCGAAGGATTTTGCAATCCGTGATCTCTTACTCGACTGAGTTATTTCATTGTGTTCCTCCTCTGGGACATTGTCAAACGGTGTATCAAGAAACTCGCTAGTTGTGGTGGATTCAGGACAAATTTCAGAAGAGATCCTAGCAGTGCTATGCATATCTTTCATAGGAAAAATATTCTCAAAAAATGTTGCATCACGAGATTCCATAATAGTATCAACATGCATATCAGGTACCTCAGATTTAACTGCTAAAAATCTATATGTGATGCTCCGATGAGCATAGCTTAGAAAGACACAATCCACTGTCTTTGGTCCCAGTTTGCGTTTCTTGATAATTGGAACATTGACCTTTGTCAAACATCCCCAAGTACGCAAGTATGATAGTGATGGTTTTCTCCCAACCCACTCCTCATAGGGGTTTCCTCTTTATTCTTGTTTGGAACGCGGTTTAGGACATGACATGAAGTCAATAGAGCCTCCCCCACCATGCCTTAGATAAACCGAACGTGTCTAACATGGCATTCACCAAGTCACACAGTGTGCGGTTTCTCCTCTCGACTACCCCATTTGATTGGGGTGAATAGGGAGGCGTTCTCTCATGTATAATACCGTGTTCTGCACAAAAATCATCAAATATTTTTGGAAAATACTCACCACCACGATCTGACCTAAGACGTTTGATCTTTCTCTCTAATTGAGTTTCTACTTCAGATTTATAGATTTTAAAGTAGTCTAAAGCTTCATCTTTAGTTTGCAACAAGTAAACATAGCAGAATCTAGTAGAATCGTCTATTAATGTCATAAAATATTTTTTCCACCTTTTATCAACACACCATTCATCTCGCATAGATCAGAATGTATGAGTTCTAATGGTGCCAAGTTTCTCTCCTCGGCTGTCTTGTGAGGCTTTCGAGGTTGTTTTGACTGCAGACAACTATGGCACTTAGAACCTTTGACAATAGTGAATTCCGGAATTAATTTGAGACTAGATAGTCGATTCATTAAACCAAAATTAATGTGACATAAACGAGAATGCCAAACACTTGCATCATCATTAATACCGCCACAAATATGGTTTACTGACTTATTATTAAACTTCGAAAGAGAAAAGCGGAACAGGCCTCCACATTCATAGCCTTTACCAATAAATTGTACATGCTTAGACACAACTATTTTATTGGACTCTAAAACTACTTTAAACTCATCTCTGCATAGAAGGGTACCGCTAACAAGATTCTTGTTCATAGTAGGGACATGCTGCACGTTCTTCAGCTGGAGAATCTTTCCCGAAGTGAACTTCAGATCGACCATGTCAACACCACGAACAGAAGCATGTGACTCATTCCCCATTAGGACGGCGGAATCCCGGACGAACTGGTAAGAAGTAAACATGGACATGTCAGAACATACATGAACATTAGCACCCGTATCAAACCACCAAGATGATGTTTGAGAAACAGAAAGAACAGTAAAGTAATTACCGTACCCATCTGCATTGTTGGATGTCACGATGTTGACATTCTTTTTCCCTTTGCGATCTGGCCTCTTAGGACAGTTCTTGGAAATATGTCTCTGCTCCCCACAGGTGTAGCAGCAGCCATCTTTGGCTTTGTTTGACTTCTTCTTCTTGAAAGCAGTAGTTTTGTTTGGCTTGAATAGAGACTTGTTCCCTTTGTTCTTGACATTGGGTTTCTGCACCATATTAGCATTGGCGCTAGATTGACCCTCGCCTCCTTTCTCAGTAGCATCCTTAGCTCGAGCCTTCTCCTCGACATCAAGAGATGCTATCAGGTTTTCAACTGATATTTCCTGTCTCTTGTGTTTGAGGGTTGTGGCGAAATTCCTCCACGATGGAGGTAACTTTGCAATAATGCACCCAGCCACAAACTTGTCGGGTAAAGGGACTTAAGGAGATTGAGCTCTCTCGCAAGGCACTGTATTTCATGAGCTTGTTCAACTACAGGACGGTTGTTAACCATCTCGTAGTCATGAAAATTCTCCATGATATACAGTTCGTCGCCTGCATTGGCTGCACCATACTTAGCGTTAAGTGCATCCCAGAGCTCCTTCCCATCCGTGACTGTCAGATAGACATCACAGAGTTTATTATCAAGAACACTTAAGATGCATCCTCTCAAGGCAGAATTGGCTTCCTCGAACTTTGTCTGTTCTTCAACAGACAAAGGACCTTGAGGCCTGCCCTCGGTTACCCAGAAGATCTTAAGCGATTGGAGCAAGAGCGTGGCCTTAACTTGCCACCTCTTGAAGTGCACGCCAGAGAATTTCTCCGGCCTTAGTGCATCGGCCAAAGCCATCATGTTCAACTCAGGAAATTGCCTAATAAGATTTTTGGATTGTTAGAAAAATAGGAGGCAATTTACTGAGCAATTCCGGAAGAACACGAGAAAACCAACAACGGTCGGCACTCGGATGGGACGAGAAATAAATCGTACCGATTTGAAGCCGAAGGAACCGCTGTAGATCTGACGGCGAAAGTACGCTGCAGACGTTGGTGACGACGTTGAGCTGCAGCGCCCGATCTCCTCGGTAGGCGAGTCGTGGTGAAGAACGCGAGCAGTCGCGCGGAGCGCTTCTCAAAAACCTTATTCGCCCTCTCCTGGTGCAGGATCGCAAGGGCGAGCGGTTCCGGAGACCTGCTCTCCCGATCGTTGGTGCACGCCGGCGCTCGGGATGGAGTAGACTAGACGGCGGCGCAAGGAACGCGAACGTGGGAACGATCTGATCGTGGGATGTCATGTCGTACCGCGGACGCCCGTATTTATAGTCCCAGGAGGCGGTTCGTATGCGATCCGGAGGGTCCAGATCCGAATGAACTGACTCTGCAGTCGTAGACGCGTCCGTCTCCAACGACTTGGACTCTGACTTGGTAGCCCCAAAAATTCGGAGGCCCAAAAGCCCAATTTAATTTTCCGCAAAAATATAAAATCTGGGCTCAGCTCGAGGCTCGAATTCACACGAACACGCGCGCGCGGGGCTGGGCGAGGCGAGCGAGGAGCAGGAGCGCGCGTGGGCCACCCCTCTTTTCCTCTCTTCTCTCTCACTCAAGGAGTGGAAGAGCAACGGTTGCTCCACTTACACTTCCCATTTATCCAACATTCACAGGCTATTGATGCTATTTAGACACTCGTCCTTCTCACATTAAGTGAAGCGTCATGATTCACAAGTAAAACTTGGTCGGTGTCATGATCCCCACAAGTAAACTACTATACTGTTTGGGTTTCACTAAGTGACTAATACGAGTTGATTCACCATTCGTTTGTCTTTCATTTGTTCACGATAGGAATTCGTGTCCGTGCTCTGTTGCTGTTTGCTATTACTTGCATTGTCCGTTGCTGCCCCCATTGGTTACAGTCATTAACATTGCATTAACCAATTATGGTCACAATCTTTCTTTATCTTATGATATTGAAACCATATTTTCCATATTCTCAGTTAATTCGTGATGATGATGATGATGCGCTGTATGGTGCATTTGACAAAATGCCATGAGGTATGCTTGAAGTTAATATCGATACAATGCCGCCGGTGTATGTAGTAGTTATGAGTAGGTCGCCTTTAAAAAAAACTGGAAATGATATGTCATGATGTGCTGCTGCCTTTGAAAAGTGCATACATGATGTGATATGTACTTGAGTCTTGAGGTGCAACAGATCAATCAGAGATTGCCTAGCAAAAATGGGTGGGAATTGGATCCATCTTCCAGCTCTGTTAACCATGTGATGATTCGTACTCCCTCCGTCTCAAAAAGTGTGTCGCTTTGTAGTTCAAAAATGAACTACAAAGTGACAAATTTTTTGGCATGGAGGGAGTACCTCCTTGATACCAATGAAATGAAATTGTCTGAAGATTTCCCAGCTATGTTAATCAACTAAATAGAACAGTACTGAGGGTTAATTACATGCTCCCCTCCGCGGCGAGGCGTCCTCAGGCAGCACCCGGGCGCGGGCGTTGAGGGACTGGTGCAGGGGGTACTGGGGGCGCACGACAGGGCGGCGCATGAAAATGACGGTGTCACCGTCGACGAGCAGATTGGCATTGACGAAGTTGCTCCATCCCGTGGCGAGGAGGTGGCGGAACTGCTCCCGCATGACGAGGGACGAGGGTCTGGACGGGCGGATCGGCTTCGAAGTCGATCATTGGGAAGATGAAGTCGAGGTTGAGGAAACTTTTTTTAAATTGTCTGAGATATATTTTCTTTTCTCTGTTAATTTTTTTGATTTTAAATTTTTATTAATTATTTTTGATTTTTTTGTATTTTCTATTACTTTTTATATTTTTAGACAAACTAAGGGTATTTTTGTAATTTTAGAATTGTTTAGCTGTGAAAAAGATTAATTAGTGGTGTAATCCAGTATAAGAGCAAGTCTCACACTATTATAATAGCATTTGGGCGTGTTGCATATTGGAGATAGTAATCTGGCGAAATCCAATGTTGAGAGTAGTATAATTCCAATTTCCTCAAAGTCGGGATGGTATGCTAGCACAGTAGTAGTGACAAGGATCTGCAAGAGAAGGATGGATGATTTTGCATGATGCATCGGCATCGCCGTCAACATATATTACGAGCTGAGGGCGGGGAAAGGAAGGAGTGATCTAAACCCAACCCACACATCTCTGTCTGTCCTCTTGTTCGAGCTCCACCGCCAGGTCTGCTGGCCTTCTCTGTCGCACACAGTCAGATAAGATTGCTAATTTGCAAGAAAAAAGATAGGTTTAGGCTGTCCACAGTGACTGAATACGTGTAAACTTAAAGTAGATGAAAAAATAGAAGAATAAAACAAGTGCAGATAGCCTTGTCTTGTGACCTGTGAGGAAGAGCATGGATAAGTACGAGCCAGTTCAACTTCGGAGTGGCGAACAAGGAGACGCGGGAGCTCGGGGCCATCAAGATCATCGAGCGAGGAAACATCGACGAGAATGTGTTCCGCGACATTGTGAACCACCGTTCTCTGCCAAGTCAATAGGAAAAAATTCGCACAATAAATAATTTTGAATTGATCATCGTGTGTTACATCAGGAGCAAAACTCAAAAGCTTTCCCAGCTCTACTTACAGCATCTAACGCCTCAATTATGTTTGACACTAACAACTACCCCCGACGTATACCAGCACGAATAAGGTTATAATTACAATATCATGACCATAAATCCACTGGTGGCCAAAAAGATTGTACCCAAGCTGTTGCCTCAAAAACTGCTTGGTACACTCAAACTGTCCAACCTTCATCGTCGCTGCTAAACGATTCCACCATATCACTCTCATCATCCCCTTCGCCATCACCCATCTCCAGCAACCTTCCTCCAAGGTCACCTTCATCAAAGAACTCAGTGTTGTCGTCATTTTCATCCGAACTGCCAATTTCATCTTCACCATCATCATCATCATCGCTGCTGATACTTAAATCAGAATCTGTCTCCCCTTCCAGCACAGGAGCGAGAATGTCATCATCCGAGTCATCATTGTCATCATCTTCATCATCTGTATCATCTACATCCTCTGGATCTGAATCATCATCAGTTATTCGCTTCCTGCCAACTTCAAATAAACGAGCAGAAGAGAACAGCTCCTCGTGATCATCCATTGCAACAACCCCAATAAGGGAATCGTTGGGCTCCATGGTAAGATCAAGGACACAGCGGTCAAGTTGGACAGTTGCAATATCTGAGTAAGTCGCAGCATCAATCGTGCGGAACGCAGGGAAAAGGGGATGTCTGATCCTACGAGCATTGATGGCTGATGATACATCGTCGAGATTACGCCTGAGAATGGCATAGATAACATCACCCGTGCCATTGAATTTTATTACTGTCTGATCCAGGGAAGGCACACTCCTCAGAAGCTTAAATTTCCTCAAATCCCACACCTCTGAATTTAGGATCACCTGTAACATATCGATGACAGATTAGAACACTAACATACAGGCAACAATGTCCCCTCAAAATATTGGCATGTACATGAATAATTTTGGATGAAAAAACGAAATGATTTCACTGATGCCATAAATGTAGACCCTATTCTCACTAGCTCAAGGCAGTCAGTACACAGTCAGCACTAGGTAAGGTTCTCATATTCTATCAGACAGGCTCTTGCACAAATAGTTATCGGTACACTTTATGTAGCAAAAAAAGGATTAAGTTGGAGCACAGAAAGTCAGGTTACTGATTACATAGGACGAGTGAGATGAAATGGCAAACTATAAGTCTATAACATAACCTTGCAGGTTCAAACTGCTGTACCATTTACGTCAGCAATCAGCCCAAGGTAGTTTGGCCCCGCAAGGGACCGGACAGGGTTCGAGGTGTTTTCTCGGCCGGGGTCATACAGTCCTCTTCTTAAAAGAAATGCTATGGGGGCAGTTCCTTCCTCACCGGCCAATTTTCTTTTAATGCAGTAGCATAAGTGATGACTTTGCTGAGCAATGGCAAGCACATCCAACAAGCCCAAATCTAATACTCCTAGTCCTAGACATGAGCCGAGGTCATACTCTCTACAAAGTGACTTACGATCACATCGCTCGTTCATATCAGATGGCTAATATTATGCCCCAAAAATTCTCAAAAAAATGCATGATTATGGTAAATGTGTGGGGTGGGGGTGGGGGCAAGTAAAAAAAAAAGGAAAAAATGTTGGTGTTCAAGATTAAAATGCACCTCATTTCCAGCAGGATGGAAGCCACCACCACAATAGTCTGTGAACTGATCAAACTGATGAACAGGATTTTGTCTTCGTATATCCCATAGCACACCATTCCACAGCAACATTGAGTCATCATGACTGAAATGTATCAGAGGTTGTATGTGACCCCGGCCTGAACCAGAATGGGTAGAGTTATCAGGAAGCCGCTGATGAAGATTATATGTCTGTACATCATACAATTGAACCTCTCGTTGTGAGCCATCTGCAGAAAGAGCAGCAAATAAAGCCCCAGAGCGACTGAGCTTAGCTGCTTTGCAACTATCAAATGTGTGCAAAGGCCCCCCAGATATCGAGGAAGCATCCCATATCTTAACCTCACTCAGGCTGGATGTTAGAATCAGCTCATTACCACCAGAACATGTTGACTCCATCATTGTAACGTGATGCTGGTGGCATGCTTGAGTATCCAAAAGATCTGCAGTGTTGCAGTCAAATATTCTTAATTCACCAGCATGGTTACCAGCCACAACTCGAGAAGCATCTCCAAGAAATGTCATGCAAGTCAACAGTGAGGATTCGTCACGGCAAACACGGCATTGCTTGAACCTGCTATATATAAAATGGCGGTCCCTACGAGGCACTTGGATCCCACTAAACTGTCTACTTACCTCACGGCTTCCCATACGAGCAGCTATATTTGCAGGTGCACTTAGGCTACGACTCGGCTCTGGGCAAACATGAGGGTGCAACAGAGAGAGTGGAGGCAAAGTTGTAACTGGTGCAGGGCACTGGCGGTGTTGATGTTTTAAATACTGTACAACCATTGAGTCAAGTGTCATTCGCTCCAGATTTCCTGATTGTTGATCACTCACACACGGATGACCTGTGGTTGTTATCACTCCTGGTGTGCCTTGAGCATTGTCCATGATTTCAGCAGAAATGGTGTTGAAATTTGCCCGACCAGAGTAAAATGCAGGAGAATCAACAACTACTGACAGACCCCTGCGAGTAGGGGCAGGAGTTTGGAATACAGAAGATTGGCAGGCTTGATCAGCTGTTGCATGGCGCTTTGCTACTGATGCAGAACTAATATCCTTCACATCCACTAGTTTCCTCTTCATTGGCAGTGACAGTGGTGTTTTATGCGATATTTCAGAATCTCCAGTGTCAGGTGCAGTAGGTAAGGGACTTTTAGGAGCGCTGCTTGTTCTGTTACTAGAAAAGAGATTCGGAGATTGAGTTCTTTGTGAGAAACTTGATGAGAAAGTCAGTGCTTTCTTCTTAGATGAAGACAGGACAGAGTCAGAAACATGGCCACTCTGGTCCATGGTTACATTTGTTTTATCCAAGAGAAATCCCTGAACACGACCAGATGGCCACGGTTGTTGAACAGACGATGCTTCCAGAGAAGGAATCTGATGAACGGGAAGCACCGCAGCAGTTAATGGCAAAGGTGCAAGGCCAGCCTCCTTCTGCAGCATGGCAGCAGTGGCAGTAAAACCAGACCCAAGGAGATGTTCATGTATAAGCTGCATTAGTTCCCTTCACACAATACAGAGGGGAAAAAAGTTTTAACATAAGGAAAGGCTGGTAAGGTAACACAATAAATAAATAATGCAAACATATAGCAACCAAACCTTGAGTGATACGAAATAGGTGTAGCAGCAGCAATTCCAGCTCGCTCAATGCGCCTCAATGCTGGAGCAGCAGCATCGGTTGCTGCTAATGTTGTCTCCTTCCCAGAATTCGTCAGAACCTGCCAAAAGAAATGAGCAATCACATCAGTTAGTTATTTACTGCATCTTCCCTCTGCAGAGGTTCAAATCTGAAGTTATTCTATACAATCACACAGTTTGTAAACTCTTACCCCAATCAGCTCAATTGCCACTTGGGTCAGTTCAGTTTGCCATCTTCCACTATCACCCCCAGATGACTGAGCACCGGTCTCACGGATCAATTCTGATAATTTCTTCCCCACCTGAAACAATGAGACCATAGTTAGCTACAAAATACATATTCCAGATTTATGTGATTAAACAAATCATCTTCAGCTATAAGTAAAATAAACAGTTCAAATACATCAGAGAGAGCCAAACTGTTATTCAGGGTGCAGCTATATCATAGGTAAGGGAAAAAACAGGGAGACGAGTACTATAATGTGGCCAAAAATACCTGCAGCTTTGTCAGTATATGTGCGATTGTGTCATCTCTGGCCAGCCCAAGCAGGACACGGCAGGCAAGGGCCCGAATGGAATCAATAGCCACAGGATGTGTAACCATCCGAGAACTGAGAAGCTGTAAAAGTATTTTAATACCATTGTTGGCTCTAACTACTTCTCGAGCTTGACGATACCCTTGCTCCAATTGAGCAGCAAGACCCGGACCCCCAGCTCCAACTCCTAGCGATATTCTCCGGTCACCAACTACTCCAGATGGCACAACAGGTGTGGTATTTCCTTGATGTAGCGCATTGCCATCCCGAGATTCACCCTGATTCACTGTCAGATTTTTGTCTGAAGCACTCCTTTCAGCGTTCCTGTCTCTGATTTCTGAAGAATTCCCAATGGGAGTTTGTGTCGACTGCTGAGTGGCAGCTGAGGATGGCTTGTTGCTGATAGAAGGTGGAGGGCAGACAAGATTGACGAGGACATTTAATGCAGGGCAGATAACCTGATTCATCAGTGACGATAATTAGAGATGCTATTAATAATAACATTGGTAACACCGTATATGGTATTGTAAAGCTTCTTTAATTCATATTTTAAAAGTAAAATCAAACCTCATGATCAACATAGTCGATACTTTTCACCGCATCTAACAGGACAGAGATACCAACACGATTGTTGCTTAATGTTGCATGCACTATCAGTTTGCGGCTTGACGGCATAAGTGTTATAATGTGAAGAACCCCAATTGCATATTGAGTTAAGTCTCGCAAATACCGATCACCATGTGCCTGAAACTGTAAGGTTAAACAAGGTTAACAACAGAAACTTTATCAGATAACACAAGAGTGCAAGTGTTCACACAAAAGTGAATTTACCTTGCATAACTCCAGCATAGTAATGTGGCCATTAGATGCCACAAATCTATCCAAAGCAGGCCACCGTGCTCTCACAAGAGCAGGACCTAGCTTCCTGTCTCGCTGAATCTGACGGAAAACAGCTTCCATAGCCTCATTGCCAATGTCAAATGGTTTGTAGCCAGCTCTAGCACTAGAAGTGTTCCGAGCAATACTACGGACACTTCTACTTGGCCGAATGGAATCAACAAGCTGAAGGAGATGAGCTCTAAAATACTGACGGAGCGCAACACATGTATGGTATGCAACCTGCTTCTCTGATGAAGTCAGAACTTCAGCGGGCGACCGATCATTCCCTTGATTTACATTGGAAGATCCTAGTCCTCCGGTGTTTCCACCAGACCCGGATGCACAGCCATATAGGATATTAAGAAGTTTTTGCATCCCGTCCCGCGCGTCAAACAAATCCAGAACAGCTTTGAACACAAAAGCAGCAGCAAAGAAAATGGCTGCATTTTTTCTAGCTAGATCTTGCGGGCACTCAAGAAGTTGGAGTGCCAGTTCAACAACATTATTAAGTGTATCAGATGAGAGTGCACAGACGTGTTCCATGGTAGACTGCAAGCATATTAAGAAGATTAACATTGAAGAGGGGAAAACATCAGCACTAGGACTGCATAATCAAACAGTTGATTATGTTGTGATTACCTGAAGAGACCCAAAAGTAAATAAGCTGGCAGAAAGAGCAGTATATGTCTGAGTAACTCTAGGGACAGAGAGGATCTTCTGAATACCACCACGATCTACAAAGAGAGCTGCAAATTTTCGGTGGGCGGCCAGAGCACAGATTAACTTGAGGACATCAGGAAGTAGCAGAAAGTGCCCACATCCCTCCTTTTCATTTATGCTCCTTTGCAATAATGTGAGGCAAACATCAACACCCTTTTCATGTAAAACAGGACCCAAAGCTTCAACATACTCTCCCAAAATCTGTAAGCACTGAATGCTATATTTTTCTCTAAGTTGCAAGAGCTGCACATGGTCACTGATAACAAAATCTTCTAGCTCCTGATCTTCACTCGTTTGCACAGCTTCTTCCGGTGCATGCTGTTCGCTAACTTGGTTAGAGCTTCTGTAACACCAATATAATCTCTCACGTAAAGATCATCCAAGTATATAAAAGAAAAAGGATGAGAAAGAGAAACAGTGTGCCTGCGTTTCCACCCCTTACCGTGAGACACTAGTTGACATTGCAGCCTCCACGACAGAAGAGGCAGCTTTCTCGGCAGCTACCACAACCGCATCACCGTTATTTTCACTTTTCCAAACCTGCAAAGGTGTAGCACAACAACCAAAAGACAGTCATCAATACATAGTATGAAGTGGATGCTGAGTAGCTATCCCTCTCATGAGTTCAACAGTGTGCTTATTTTAATACCTCCAGAGCCGAAGATTTCACAAGCTCGGCAGCTGCATCACCTGCTGCTTTCACAGCTTCATCAGGTGCATTTGCAGATCTGGCCTCAGCCTCAGCAGCTCTCACTGCCTTCAGAACAATGCCAGAAATGTCCTTTAAGCCAATAATACAATCCCTAAACCGGTCTTCATATTCCTCTTTAGAAATAGCGACCAACGGAAGGTCTGTGGAGCTATTGTTGGGATCAGTTGCTTTCTTTATATCTTCAATCCTCGACGCATTCCTATCTTGGGTGTCCTGACCACCTATTCTCAATCCTGAAGTTGGTGACAAAGGTGTTATCTCACAGTCAGGCAAGTTTTCAACTGCTTTTCCCTTCACCCTAACCCGAGACCCAGCTCGACTCAGCTTTCTCTTTAATGTCTCACCATTTTCGCAAATATCTTCATCTCTACCAAATCTCACCACTTGATGCCTTTCCCCGTGTTTTGACTTTGTGTCACAAACATCAGTCTCATCCAATAAAGCATCAGCATGATCAGGACACACAGAGTCAGCATCATCAACCCATCTTTCTTCATGTGGTTGCCTCATTCCAAGACATGTGTCACTGTCCTTTTCCACTGCATGGTCTGTTAACACTCCAAATGCGGCCCTTGGTCCATCTAACCGGGAACTGTCTTGAGCTAGCCGTGATTTGCCTCTATTATCATCTCTGCCACGGGAATGCTTGGTGTCATTTGGATGATTAGCATCCTTCTGGGAAGACGACGCATCCCCAAACACCCTCATACGTAAGAAACGCATGAGCTTAGCTGATACCCCCATATTCAGGACACCTTCTACCAATGGCCCACCGCTGACACGAGGAGAAAATGCAAGAATAAGATGGCTATCTGAAAAACGTATTCCTCCAGTAATGAAAAATGAGAAACATACCTGCACAAAGCCATAGCAAGCAAGCCAATAGCATATGTTCTGAGCATCCCGGCATCTGTAGGCTTGTCTCTTCCCAAGTATCTCCATTCACATTCATTAGACACTTCATCCTCGGTTACCCAGTTTTTGATATTCTCAATGATAGGATCGTCAAAAGCATGAGGGTACTGGGGCTGAGGGAAATAAGATGAGCAGTAAGTAAGTAGCACTGAAAGCGGGTAAATATAAATGAGAAGGGGAGAGAAGAGGAGCTGACCGTCCAAGCAGAATGGCAGCTTAGGAGCAGCCTAGCAGCAGCAGCACGTACAGCAACAGAGTAGGAGGTATCGGACAGGAACTTACAGAAAACCAACTCATAGAAGTCGTCATTATCCTGCAGATAAGGTTATTGTTTGTGAGTAGGTGAACCATAACCACAACAACAAAGCCTTTGTGGCTGACTGGTGACTGAATAATAATAATAATAATAATAATAATAATTTATTAATAATAAAGAGGAGGATATTTGAAGTGATGGTGATACACACCCGAAGCAGATTAGCCAGCTTGCCTATGGTATATGAGCTCCTGGTGTTGATGTTATTAAACACTGGGTTGCTTGCGCATGACTGAAGATATCTGCAGGGAGAGGACAGTTAATTACTTGTTAGCTTTCGTAATCAAAATAACTTGGTTAAGACGGTGCGTGCAGTTTCCCTAGTAGCAGCCGAAATCAGCCATCTCGCCTGGAAGTCTATTCTTCTGTTTGTAATCTAATCTAATCTAATCTAATAAAGAGGAGAGAGTATGAGGGGGAGCAAATAATTACCTTTGTTCGTGGCGCTCGCATAGGGTGGCGAGGGTGTGGAGAAGGCGGGGGTTGGGGTTGGTCTCGCGTTCGAGGACCTTGTCGATGACGGTCTGGGCGCGAGCGAGCAGCCCCTCCTCGTCCTCGGCAGGCTCGGTGGCGGCGGCAACAGGCTGGGGGTCCGCCATTGAAAACTAGGGTTAGGGTTTGGCGCCGCAGCAGTGATGGCGGAGGAGGACGAGGAGGAGAAATTAGAAGAGAGCGGGGCTGGGGCGGGGAAGAGAAGAAGAAGAAAGGGAAAGGCGGCGCGGCGCCGGAGGACGAGGAGGTTTTCCCTTCTTCCTCTACTCTGCTCGGACTTGGGCTTGGCCAATATCAGTTGGGTTGGGCCTAAACTGAACTAACAGGAGTGTGTTTGATTGGATTTCGCTTTGTTGGAGGAGAAAGGTGAAAATCACAAACATTTTTTTCTTGGTTTCAAATATTTGTTAGGTTTTTTTGTTTTCAAATACTCCCTCTCTTTTAAAATCGTTGTCATTAAACCAAAATAAACTGTAGTTTCGTTTGCTAACAATAACAGTTTAAAAATCACCTGCAGAAAAATATTCCTTTCGTTGAAAAAATTTGTCGTTTTGTAGATCATTAGAGTTTTTTTATACGGAAGGAGAAACAGTTTAAAAACGACGGGAGTACAAAATGAAAAAAAAAAGTGAGCATCGCACCGCCGGCCATCACCATGGTTCCCTCCCGACAAGGGCGCCTGCCCTGCTGCAATCCCAATTGCTTGCTGTCATCGACGACGACGATGGTGGTAGTGGTGTATTGCCGCCCCAGCCGCCGCCGGTTTGTCGATCTCTCGGCTCTCGCCGGCCGGTGATGCATCGATCATATCCATAGGGGAGAAGGACAGGGGGTTCCCTTTTGCATTGCTCATCGGTGGTGCTAGCTCGCCAGTTGGATGTGATGGTCAGTTCTATTAGCGCAAAAGGATTCGATGGTCATGCATAGGGGATGTGATGGGCATGCATGAGGCAAAAGTATGTCCACACAGCAATACATACTCATCAGAGCAATTAAAAATTTTATGTTGTCATTATTCATGTTCGCCTAAACGCGGCAAATTAATTGTAAAAGAGCTCACGACGTAGTACGTGGCTGGGGAGCTGTTCAAAATCCCTAGCAGCAGGCCACTGACTTGCATATGTCCAAGCAAGCTAGTCGGCTACTGTGATTGAATCGATGATGCGGGTCGCTTTCGGCTTTCGGTTTCTCCTTTGACTCGACTCCTCCATCTATCCCTCAACATCCATCTTTGAATTATTGGGACTTTCCGCGTGATCCATTATTCTCATGAGTGCTTACTCTTTTTCATTAATTACCTAGTCTTTTATTTTAATTAAGATTGCTTGCTCAAAGACTGATCCATCATCTATCTCTCTACTAGATCGTTGAATTCAGTTCCGCGTGAACCAACTTTGATTTTGGAAGTCACCATTCCATCCAATATCATTGCTTAAATAAACATTTTTTTTAGGAACAACAACCATCTAGTATAGTCTTTTGCTTTGAAATGGCTAATAAAGCTCTTGGCGCGAAGGGCTGGCCGTGGCCGGCCACCATGTCTCACACCATATTCATAAATATATAATATACACAGAGATGAATCTGAATGAATGGGTCGACTACAGAAACTGTTATGATGATCAGCATAAATTCTCGGTATTCGGTAGTAATCGAATGAAGATCAAGTCTGCTGTAAAGCTAATAAAGATACATATAAACAACAAATTAAAGGCACATATGACGATGAATGTTGGTCAGCTAGCTCTGAGCCTCCGCGTGATGATGATATAATCTGCAGCAGCAGAACGGGGGTTACGATGATGAAGTCGTCAAATACAAGAGGTGAGGTGCGCGTGATCACTGCAGCTGCAAAGAGGATGAAGAAGGATCATGGAGGAGCTGCGATGCCGCCGCCGTGGACGATGACGACAGCAATAAGGTGTCCAGGAAGTTCCAATCGATGGCAGCGGCAGCTGCATGTCCTCCTCCTCCTCCTGCTCCTTCCTGCTGCTGGATGAGCAGCTCATCATCCATGAGCTGCGGGATGCTCTTCAAGAGAAGATTCTGCTTATTATTATTGTTGGATTCGATCAAGTGATCGACCCCCGCATTATTATTATTGTTATTAGGCAGACGATGGGAGAAGATTTCTCTTGCTTCATCATCAGTGTGCAGCGGCAGTGGTGTTGAGCCCACCCAGAAATGGTGCTCACCGTAACCACCGGCCGGATAGCTGCTGCTGCTGCTATCCCATTGATGATGATGATGATAGAGCCTTTGGTTCGGAATGGGCTTCTGAAATGCGCGGCACACCACCCAGCCTTCCTCCTGCATGCAAATTTAATTTGTTCCGTAGATCAGATTAGTGGAACATAAGCCCGCGCGCCCGCGTTGATATGAAAGAGATTAAATTGGAGGAAAGCAAAAAACAAAACCACGTAGTGTCTATACCTGATGGGCCAGCTGTGCAGCTGGTGCTGGCGAGTTGGAGTGGACGAGGCGATACTCGTGCATGATCCAGTCGGTCTTGCGTCCGTTGGGCGCGCGTCCCTTGTAGAAGACGAGCGTCTTCCTCATGCCGATGACCCTGGCGGCTGAGCGGGACGACAGCACCGGCTTGTCCCTCCCCGTGGCCTTCCAGAAGCCCGCCGCCGTGGCTCGGTTGGTCCTCGTCCCGCCGGGGTACTTGCGGTCCCTGTAGCTAAAGAAGTACCACTCACCCGCCGGCGGCTCACCGGCGTTCTTGCTGCACATCAGCATGCGTTGCAGGTCCCATGGTTCCATGCTGTGGAGATCCACCTCCTGGATGATGTCCTGCAGCACGTCGATGTTGTTGTGCGACGACGACGCTGCTACCTTCCTCGCGAGGTAGTAGCCGACCAGCTCCTCCTCCGTGGGGTGGAACCGGAACCCCGGGGGAACACAGCAAGACTCCTCCTCCGCCATCTTCATTCTTCGTACACGTGCTTGATCTACTGCTGCGCAAAATCTATTCACGAACTTATATCATCAGCTGTCCTCTCTTCTTTATATACATGTACTACTTGTATCATCAGCGAAAAGGGGAAGGAGAAGCTGTATATGTATGTTTCTTCAGGGGAAAGCTAGCTAGATAGAGAGTACGTACGTACATGGTGAAAACTAAGCTAGTACGTCCAATCTTGCTTACAGATGTTCAGACGACTAATCATCAATTGGTAATACGGAATTAAATTAGTTGTGCCTGCAAGACCTTCCACCTAAGATAGACTTCCTCGGCAGCTGTGGCAGATGGAAATGCTGTACAACACCATATGTACGTTTACTAAGTACGGAGTAATTGTGTAGGCAGGCATACAGCTCTTTTCACATACCAACAGTACGATCGAAAAGATTACAGTACGAAGCAGCTGCTCGCTCATCGGAATGAAATGAAATTAAATGGAAGCTAGCAGCAAGATTACCAAGAAAAAAACTGATAGATGGACGTGCTCCCTCCGACCCTCTGCTCTCTCTCTGTTGATAGGGAGTGGATGGATGGAGAAGAAGGGAGCTCGCCACTGTTGTGTCAGCGGACCATGCACAGATAACAGCAAGGGTCTCAAATGGCGCCTGAGCGGAGCCGCAGCAGCTTATCTCAGCTCTGGGCCCCTATTTATATGCATGTTCCGAATAATAGTAATAATAAAACATCACTGTATCTAGTACATGTTCCGTTTTCTTCTCAAGGAAACAATTAGTCTTAGCCTAGCTGGTAATATATTTGGGTTGGTGTGGTGGCTGTGTAGCCTTAAGCCTACAGTTAGCTAGATGGAGATGATGGGCCTGTTTGGCACAACTTCTGTTGCAGTTTCTTCATAAAAATAAGTTGAGGGTGTGCCAAACAGGAAACTTCTCAGCTTATTAGTTCAACTGCTTCTCAGAATGAACTAAGGCCCTGTTTGGCACAGCTTCTGATGCAGCTTCTTCATAAATATAAGCTGAGTGTGTGCCAAACAGGAAACTTCTGTAATAGCTTATTAGTTCAGCTGCTTCTCAGAATGAACTAAAAGAAGGACATAAGCAGAAGCTGCTTTCCACCAGCTTTTCAAACAAGTTGCTTTTGTAACAAGTTCTAGTTGTGTCAAACAGGGACTAAAAGCAGGATATAAGCAGAAACTGCTTTCCACCAGCTTTTCAAACATGCTGCTTTTGTAACAAGTTTCAGCTGTGTCAAACAGAGCCGATAGATGGTGGCTCTGGATTTGGTCGGGGTGAACCATGCGTTAAAAAATGGGTCTGGCTCCTGAAATTTAAGAAAAATCCAGGCATCAGGTAATTAACAACTAATCACTATTATTAAACATTAATCCTTATATTAATTATTAACCTTCAATTCTATAGGTTAATCAATCACAAAATTATTTGTTTTATTATTTTATAATTAATAAAATCCTTACAAAGTTACAAATTAGCAATTAACAAAATAAAAAAACACTTAATAACCTTTCTGTTCTGGCCGCAGCGCGCCCACGCGAGCGCACATACGCGCGGTCGCCTGAAATGCAGCCCGAACTCAGGCGCCTAAGACTAGAATTCCCGTAAAAAAATGTGTCGAGGGTATGGGTGATGTAAATAAATGCTTGCGTTGATTATTAAAAAATACAGTAGGCTTTATTTTTTTGAAAAGGCAATACAGTAGGCTTTAAATTTCAAATTCTCTCTATAATGTAGAAGTAAACAAGTAGACAAAAAAATCCCTAACCTGTCTTCGATGAGATGAGCTGCCACGATATAGATATTACTCCCTCCGGTCCCTTTTAATTGTCGTTTTAGACAAAAAAATGAATTAATATGAGCTATGAAAATGTGTCCTAACAACATTTAATTAGGACGGGAGGGAGTACTCTGGTTAATCGAATAAGAGTGATCGGGATGAGTGGTGGTCTGAGTTGTCGTTAATTAAGGCTCTAGTGATCTTGTGTATCGTCGTGACAGTTGCAGGTCTTGACTAATAAGGGATCTGCGATTCTGCATGCCGGTCGATGAGACAGCCACGAAGGAAGGGGGGAGGAATTGAATCATGCATGCTGATCGATTCGTGAACATGACCGGCCATGTGTCTCCTGATACGTGTGCACAAGTGCACTTTATTATCCTATTTTAATATAGGTTACGAATACTGTACAGCAGAGATGCATGGCATCGTTCGTTAATTGTGATATTAACTGAACTGAATAAGTGAACTCATGACGATCCAAGTCCCTGTCCACATGGTATGGAATACGCAGCCGTATTAGGTAATAATCTGGGTGAAATGAAAGCGACCGGAAATAAAGCTTCATGCGCATTTTTTTCAACACGGTACGCGTGCTGCTTCCATCGCAACATCGCCGATGATGACCGTACTCCAGTTCTTGTCGATCCTGGAGGAGATTCTAGTGCTTATTCCGTTCTTAAACCAATCAGTATACAGTAATAGTTTGCTTTTAGTGCGGCTTCTGTGCATGTTACAAGTATCAGTGTAGAGAGATGGAATGATGATTACTCATTGAAGCGACGGATACATCTTATATAGGATATTTAGTGTAGTGTGAAATCAAAGCTAAATACTTTCACACTAGGGTGAAATCAAGGCTAAACATTTTCACACTACACTAATTCATATGCTAACATTAATGAGAATTCAGTTCAGTCTACAAATATTTTCTACAATATTGTTTGTTGAGGACGTGACCGTTTCGACACCCCACGCAGTTCATGCCTCGGTGGAAGCGATGCATAAACTGGTCTTCAAACCTTCGAACGTCTTTGTGATAAGCCCTTCGTCATTATATCGGCAAACTATTGACTAGTAGGTACATGTAGTATCCGAATTTCGCCGAGTTGCACCTTGTCGCGCACGAAGTGTATATCAAACTCCATGTGCTTTGTTCTTCGATGATGGATTGGATTTTGTGACATGTAGACTGCTGAACATTGTCACAATATATGACTGTTGCCGTTGAAATTTGGACGTGGAGTTCTTGTAGGAGTTGTCGAATCCAAGAACATTCTGCTGTAGCATTTGCAACGGCGCAATATTCGGCCTCCACACTGGATCGCTAGACCGTTGTTTGTCTCTTTGATGACCAAGAGATGAGATTGTCACCGAAAAATACAAAATAACCTGACGTTGATCTTCTAGTGTCAGGGCAGCAAGCCCAATCTGTGTCGGAGTACGCGGTGATCGTCGGAGACTTGGAGCAGCATATATGGAGGTCGTCATGTAAAGTACCTTTGAGGTAGCGTAGTATACGCTTGACCAATGCCCAATGAGTGTCCCGAGGAGAGTGCATATGGAGGCAAACTTGATTGACAACATAAGCAATATCCGGCCTAGTTAACGTCAAGTATTGAAGCGCTCCGGTGATGCTCGGATAGAAGGAAGGATCAGTGATCAGAACTCCTTCAGTGGATGATGCCTTTGGCTTGGCTTCGACTGACATGGGAGCATACTTACAGTTCATCATGTTGGCTCGCTCTAAAATGTCAGTTGCATACTTGGACTTATTCAAGAAGAAGCCCTTAACTGATCGTCGCACTTCAATGCCAAGGAAGAAATGGAGAGACCCGATATCCTTGAGAGCAAATTTTTGTCCAAGCTGCTGAACCACATGTTGCAGTAGTTGACTTGATGAAGCTGTAAGTACAATATCATCAACATATAATAGTAGGAGTGTCGTGTCTTTGCCATTTGCATAAGTGAACAATGACAAGTCGGACTTAGTTGTGTGAAATCCCATTGAGGTCAAGGCGCTTGCAAATGTGTGAAACCATGCCCTCAGGGCTTGCTTAAGGCCATAGAGGGATTTGGAGAGAAGACAAACATAGTCTGAATGTTGTTTGTCAATGATACCGGTAGGTTGAGCACAATACACCTTCTCAGTGAGATGCCCATGGAGAAAAGCATTTTTGACGTCAAGTTGGTGAACCGGCCATCTTCAAGCTGCTGCAAGATTTAGTACAATACAAATTGAGGTTGTCTTGACCACCGAAGAGAATGTTTGATCAAAGTTGACACCTTCTCTTTGGTGAAAATCGTGGACCACCCATCTTGCTTTCCTGCGTTCCAGGCTTCCGTCCGCATGGAGCTTGTTTTTGAACAACCATTTCCCTGTGATGATATTCACACCGGGAGGCCGCGACACAAGCTGCCATGTCTGGTTTGCTTGGAGTGCTTGGAATTCTTCTTGCATCGCGCACAGCCACGTTGTATCACGCAGTGCTGCTCGGACGGAAGTGGGAGGTGGTGTGGGTTGAGCAGTAGCGACGTTAGCATACTTTGGGTTGGGTAGCCGAATGTCAGCGCGCGCACGAGTAATCATGTGGTGTCGTGGTGTGTCTGCATGTGCATAGTTGGCCTGCATATTTGTTTGGTGCGCATCTGGTGAGTTGTTAGGTAGTGGTGGATGCGAGGAAGGCGCGACAGTTGAGGGCGTAGTCTGTTGTGGCGAGCTGCCGGTTGGGTGCTATTGTGGTGGCGGGTTTGTTGGACATCGTTGGCAAGGTCCTGGTGGAGCCATCATGAAAATGAGATCTGATTCTGTGGGTTGTTGTTGGTGTGGAGGTAAGTCATGCACAATCTTTGAGTTCCTGAAAGGAAAAACGTCCTCATGGAATGTGACATGGCGTGAGGTTATCACACTATTAGTAGACGGGTCAAGACAGTTGTCGGTACTCTCAAGATCGAGTACCCCCACATACAACAAGAAGCTCTGAACTCAACCTCCCCGCCGAGAATGGGCTCCGCAGCTATCACGCGTCCTCCCGCTCTGGGCCCTTGCTCCCACCGAGGAGAGCTTCGGAGCTTCCACGCGTCCTCCCGCTCCGGGCACTTGCTCCCACCGAGGAGGGCTTTAGAGCTGTCACGCGTCCTCCCGCTCCGGGCCCTTGCTCCCACTGAGGAAGGCTTCGGAGCTGCCACACGTCCTCCCGCTCCGGGCCCTTGCTCTCACCCAAGAGGGCTTCGGAGCTGTCACGCGCCCTCCGGCATCGGGCCCTCTCTCCCACCTGGGAAGGCTCCGGAGCTAGAGTGTGTCCCACGACCTGCAATAGGCTATGAGCCCTGAAGAGTAAAGGGTGGTGTTTCCTGTCCAGTCGCGCATTGAAGGCATGTGTCTTCCCCAAACACATAGGTGCGGTGCAACTGGTACCCATGTCAGGTACCGATGCGTCCAACCACATCGCAGTGAAGACATCGCAGGCCTACCCTACTCTGCCAAGTGGGTAGCCTGCAGCGACAAGACAAACGGACGAGACATCCCCTGCCACTATCAGCGACTACACCCTGCCACTAACGACCGACGCAGCAAGACAACGAGTCTGCAAGTAGATGTCAGAGGTAGCGTAGCGGAGAAGCCTTAGATCTTTAGGATAATATCGCCCTGAGGCCACCTATCGGGCCCTGAACCCCTCTTGTAAGCTGTCCGACCTTGGACTATAAAAGGACTGGCAATCACCGACTTAGAAGCATCTTCTCTGGTCCGCTCGGACCAGGGACCAGACTCAGAATCCCCGATACACACACAGATACACACTCACCAGCAATACAATCCACCGTGGAGTAGGGTGTTATGCTCCTTGTGGCCCGAACCACGTAAAAACCATTGTCTCTAACTCCATCTGCTAGTACACTTGTTTGAGGTTTAAGCCCTGTCGAACAAAGAACCTCTGCGGGTTGCTCCTTAGAAGATCCAGGGGAAGTGTCGCTCTAACACTTCAACATTTGGCGCGCCAGGTAGGGGCTTTTTCCCTCAAAAAGTAGTAGCGCTTTCACCACTATGGTGTTCATCAAGCCTTCGAGTAGCGGCAAGATCGAGCCGCAAGAGGCCAATCGTCGATGTTTTGAACGTTGATGGTGGGCGCTGCCGGAGCATCCAACTCTGACACCATCCAGGGGGCCTACCGTTGATGTTCTTCTCGTATATGATGGGCAACATCGGAGCATCCAGCTCCGACACCTCCCAGGGGGCCAACTATCGACGTTTTCAGCGTTGATGGTGGGCGCTGCCGGAGCATCCAACTCTGACACCATCCAGGGGGTCTGCCATCGACGTTCATCTCGTTGATGATGGGCGACGTTAGAACATCCAGCTCCGGCACCTCTCAGGGGGCCAGCTGTCGACGTTTTCAGCGTTGATGGTGGGTGCTGCTGGAGCATTCAGCTCCGACACCATCCAGGGGGCCCGCCATCGATGTTCGTCTCGTTAATGATGGGCGACGCCGGAGCATCCAACCACGACACCTCCCAGGGGGTCCGCTGTTGACGTTCCGCATGTTGAGGGTGGGCGCTGCCTCGGTCTGGTGGCTACCTCATTGCCATCGCCGTCAGAGACTTCTCCGGCGATGACCACACATCTCGTTTCAAGTTCGACGCTCGCCAGGGAGCCCGCCAGTGCCAACAACCCAAGCTCATGCGCCTCACTAAGGACCCACAGATGACACCTCGTGACTAAGTGGTAGGTGTGGCCAATCAGTTGGCCACACCTACCAGGGGGCCTCTAAGGGATCCCATGAGCAAGACGTCAAGCGGTTTCCGATCGCCACGACAACAACGACATCACCAAGGTGTTACGCGTTACCGCTGTAAGTTTTACTTTTAGCACGATGGGAGGTCCAGAGTATGCAATCTGCTTAGTCTGGTCCAGCACTTTGAGCATGTACACTTTGCCTCCCCAGCGCCACTTCGGTAAAGCTTCACCTTGAGCATAGTGGTAAGATAGTTTTTTTTTTTGAAAATGGTGTCATAGCGTCTAGAAGCAGCGCCCAAACCAAATAAGCTCTGGGGGGTCTGATCCAGAGTGTTCAGCCTGCTTAGTCTGGTTCTGTACCCTATGCTTGTACATTTTGCCTCCCTTGTCATCTGGAGCGGGTCGTTACCTTCTTGTAAAACCTGTCTCTTCCTATGATTACCAAGTTAGAAGAACTAGCCCTATGCTCTGTTTATGTTCATTTAATTATGCATTAATTTTATGATCATCAAATCATACTCGTTCTCGCATATTCTCTGTCATATGTATGGTCACTCTCTCTTTGTCTCGCGCCTAGTGGAGTTATGCAATCCTGCTGCAGGCAGGTCAACTTGAGGTACATGCAACGTGTCTGAATCTCTCGGTGTAAGTGCATCTAGGTCCCTTGTGGGTTTTGGTGGATTGATGATGAACCATTAAAGTGCTAATGAACTTGGTTGAGCATGAGCACAGATCCGGAGTACGGAATGGAGCTTTGAAGAAAGACGACAAAAGAAGAAAAGTTGTGGCGAAGAAGAATAGAAATAGGATTTTCTATTTTCTCCTTGAGTCGTAGGAAAAACCGTACTATTAAGAGGGACACGACGCGTAGACAATTAGTGAGTCATTCGGGTGCTCAACCCCTTAGTAAAAGATTTTAGTAGGGCCTTTGTGGCTTGGGCGGACTTGTCTGACTTGTAATGTCAGACATGTCCGAATTCCCCCTGTTGGAATTCGGACATGTCCGAATCTGTAAGTCAGACATGTCCGAATTGGCACTGGAAAGGTTCTAGTGAGAGTTCCAGTGAAGTTTCGGACTTGTCCGAACCTGGGGGTCAGACATGTCCGAAATGGATTTGTTCCCAGGGACTAAGAAAAATTTTCTAAGTCCCAGAGAGTCAGACTTGTCCGAGTTCTATCTGCAGAATTTCAGACATGTCCGAGATTGTATGTCAGACATGTCTGAAGTGGTTTTGGTCAGACAAGTCTGAAGTGAAAGGTCTGACCTTTGAGGTGAGACATGTCCGACATTGTGTCAGACATGTCCGACGCGGGATGTGTCAAACGGCTCTAATGACTTTTTGGAGTATAAATAGGTGGTGGTTTCGACCCACCAACTATGCCTAACACCCCTAAACAGTTCTGAACGCCCATTTGAACTCAAGAACCTCTCTCCACTTGTTCTTCACCTCTAGAGCCCAAATTCGAATTTTTGGGAGAGTGAAGAGTGCTTTGTGAGGATTGGGAGAAACGGTTTGTTGAGGGGTTGAGCAACGTGTGATTCGCTAAGTTTCTTCGTGATTGCGTGTTTGTTGCTCTTGGGGTTCTCCCCTAGACGGTTAGGCGTTGCCCCGCGATTTCTTTGTGATCTCTTGTAATCGGGGAGTTTGTAACAATCTTTGTGATAGTGGAAGATCGGGAGTTGGCCCTTGTGGCAACTCGTGAGGGGAAGGCTAGAGAAGGTCTGGTCCCTTGTGGACTCCTCAACGGGGACGTAGGATCCTTTGTGGTTCCGAACCTCGGGATGAAATCGTTTGTCTCTTGTTGTTCTTTCGTTCTCTCAAGTTTTGATTCTAGTGTTTTTCCGCGTGCTATCTCTCCCTCAGCTTTCTTTCTACTCCATACTTTGTGTAGAACTGCTAGGGATCGATATCTCTCACTAGATCGCTTAAAAATTGGATTTTTGGTCTGATCGTGCAGGTAAGCTCGGACTTATCCGACCCAGGTCAGACTTGTCCGACTTAGGTCAGACAAGTCCGACTAGAAGTCAGACAAGTCTGACTTCTCTGTTTTCAGAACTCTGATTTAAGTTTAAATTATCGATTATCGCCTATTCACCCCCCCTCTAGGCCGCCTTTCAATTGGTATCAGAGCAGGTTTCTCCGGAAGAGACTAACATCTCGGAGAATCGATGGCGGAAGAAAGGAACAAGGATGATACCTCATATGTCGAGGGTGAAGGCTCAATTAACAAGAACTACGACGTTCTTCTTGATGATCCGAAGGACGACGAAAAAACTCGCCAACTCAAGGCGAATCTTCGGGAGAAGCTAGGGAAACAACACAAGATCAACAAAGAGAAGGAGAAGAATAACGATGACTATACTCAAACTCACTTTGATTATGATCGTCTTCATGCTAACAATCACTATTTGTCTATTCCACTTGGCAAACCTCCTCAATTCGATGGAAATGACTATTCAATGTGGAAACACAATATGAAGATGCATTTAATCTCTTTGAATCCTAGTTTGTGGCAGATTGTGCAAACCGGAGTTCATATGCCAAGGAATAAGGAAGACGTCACTCCACAACAAGCTATCCTACTTCATCGCAATGCTCAAGTCGTGGGAGTCATAACCTCATCTTTGACTCGGGATGAATTCAACCGAGTCGAAGGTTTGGAAGTGGCCAAAGATATTTGGGATACACTCAAGACGGCGCACGAGGGCAACCGAGTCATCCGGGAGGTGAAGATTGAGATGATCAAAGGAGAGCTTGGGAGATTTACCATCATGGATGGTGAGTCGCCCCAAGACATGTACAACCGCCTCAAGGTGCTCGTGAACAAGATTCGTGCCTATGGAAGCACTCGATGGACGGACCATGAAGTGGTGAAGAGGATGCTTCAGGCATTCATGCCTCGAAACATCGCTCTTTGCTCCTTGATCCGTGAAAGCCCCGACTACACCAAGATGACTCCGGAAGAAGTGCTTGGGAGGATAATCAATAATGAGATGATGGAGAAGGAAGCTATGTTCTACAACGATCTCCAAAAGCTTGCCTCATCAAAGAAGAAAGACATAGCCCTCAAAGCAACTTCCACATCCTACAATGAAGATGCAAGTGATGATGAGAGCATGGACTCCGATGAGGAAGAAGCTTTCTTCGTCAACAAGTTTAGAAGGATGATGAGAAGGAAGAAGGGAGGTTATCACCAAGAAGGCAAGAGCAAGGAGAAGCTAAAGAAGAAGACTTGCTACAAGTGTGGTGAACATGGGCACTTCATTGCGGATTGCCCATACAATGAAAGCAAGAAGAAGGAGGGCAAGACCCAAGATAAGAAGCTCTTCGAGAAGAAGAAGCCATCGGGACATGCCCACCTTGGAGGAGAATGGGACTAAAATGAAGACTCATCTTCTGACGATGTAGAGAAGGTGGCAACCATTGCCGTCGGAAAGAGCTCAAGTGCAAGCAAGCTCTTCCCCAACCTTGATGATTTCAAGTCCACATGTTTCATGGCAAAGGAGGGAAGGAAAAAGGTCAAATCTAAACCCACTCCCTCTATAACTTCTTGTGATGAACTTGATAGTGATAGAGAACTTGAATCCATGCTTAAAGGCTTAAGTAAGAGTGCTATGAGAGAGATGAACTTTTTTATGGATGAAATCTCCGAGAAGGAGGATCTCCTTGAGCGTCAAGAGGGCATGCTCATCCAAAAATTGGAGAGATGTCAAGAGCTTGAGGAGCTCCTCGAGCGCGAGAGAGAAAGAAGCAATGCATTGGAGCATGACCTTGCCATGAGCAAGGAAGCATGCTCAAATCTTAAGGACAAGACCGTTGAGCTCAAGGATGAACTTGTTAACTTGACAAAGGTTAACAAGATTCTAGAGACAAAGGTTGAGTCACTTAAGATCAATGCACCTTCTTCCTCAAAGAGCTCATCTTCTCAAAAGATTTCATCCGAGGAAGTTCACACTTGCATGTGCTCAAGCTTGATCCTAAAACTTAAAGATGAACTTAACTTGGCACAAAACAAACAAGCACTGAAAGGTGGCATCTTTGACAAGGAGAAGGTGGCCTATGCACGTAGCGCATACACCAATGTGAGACCTCCCCATGTCAAGGATGGTCTTGGTTACTCTTGGGAGCGGAGGCAAAATGCCAAAGCCCCCAAGAATAACAAAGACTTGATTGTTTTTGTCAAGGAAGGTTCATCCACCCAAGATAAAGGAAAGAACATTGTCTCAACATCTTATATGCCTAAAAATGAACCTCATCCTTTGTTTCATGACTTTGATGCTTCTTATGTTTTATTGAGGAACAAATTTGGCAAGACTTATGCTAGATATGTTGGGCCACTCCGCAAGAGCCCAAAGCCTTGCGTGTGGGTGCCCAAATGTCTTGTGACTAACATCAAAGGACCCAACTCCGTTTGGGTACCTAAAGGAAAGGCATAACTCTTTTGTAGGCATACTCCTCCGGTGGATCAAATTGGGTTCTTGATAGTGGATGCACTAATCATATGACCGGAGAGAGGAAGATGTTTGTAGAGTACAAGGAGAATGAAGATCCTAGTGAAGGAATCTTCTTTGGGGATAATAGCCAAGGGAAAATCCTTGGCACCGGTAAAATTGCTATCTCCTCAAAACACACTCTTTCCAATGTACTTCATGTTGATTCACTTGATTACAACCTCTTGTCTATTTCTCAATTATGTGATAATGGTTATGATTGTCTTTTCACTAACAACGGTGTGACCGTCTCAAGAAGATGCAACAACTCAATCGCCTTTAAGGGCGTACTCAAGGGAAAGCTTTACCTTGTGGATTTCTCCACGGATAAAGCCCAACTTGATACGTGCTTAATGGTGAAAACGAACATGGGATGGCTATGGCACCGAAGGCTAGCCCATGTTGGGATGAGAAACTTGCAAAAACTTCTTAAGGGGGATCATATCCGTGGACTAAAAAATGTTGTCTTTGAGAAAGATAGACCATGTAGCGCATGTCAAGCCGGAAAGCAAGTAGGAGCTCAACATCCATCCAAGAACATCATGACAACCTCAAGACCCTTGGAGCTACTACACATGGACCTATTCGGACCGATCGCCTACATTAGCATTGGCGGTAACAAGTATGATCTAGTTATTGTTGATGATTTTTCTCGCTTCACGTGGGTATTTTTCTTGCATGTCAAAGGTGAAACCCAAGGAGTTCTCAAGAAATTCTTGAGGAGGGCTCAAAACGAGTTCTCCTTAAGAATCAAGAAGATTAGGAGCGACAACGGGACGGAGTTCAAGAACACTCAAGTTGAAGACTTCCTGGATGAAGAAGGAATCAAGCATGAGTTCTCCGCTCCCTACTCCCCTCAACAAAATGGAGTAGCGGAGAGGAAGAATAGGACTCTAATTGAGATGTCAAGGACGATGCTTGATGATTACGAGACGTCCGACCGGTTTTGAGCGGAAGCGGTTAACATCGCTTGCCATGCCATAAACCGGTTGTATCTTCATCGACTCTTGAAGAAGACCTCATACGAACTCCTAACCGGTAACAAACCCAACATCTCATACTTTCGTGTTTTTGGGAGCAAGTGCTATATTCTCAACAAGAAGCCTAGGAACTCGAAGTTCGCTTCGAAATCCGATGAAGGTTTCTTGCTTGGCTATGACTCAAACACCTACGCCTATCGTGTCTTCAACAAGTCCTCCGGGATTGTTGAAGTAGCACATGACGTAGTGTTTGATGAGACTAATGGCTCTCAAGTGGAGCAAGTTGATAAGTGTGTGCTAGATCAAGAGGAGACTCCACAAGAAGCACTTAGGAGAATGGCACTTGGAGATGTGCGACCACATGATCCAAATGATCTTCAAGCAAGCGAAGAAGATGAAAATCCCCCACATGAACAAGATCAAGATCCTCAAGATGAATCTCAACAAGATCAAAATCAAGGAGGAGGCTTGGATCAAGGGGGAGATCAAGAAAATGATCAAGATGAAGACAATGATCGAGAAGCTCAACCACCACACCCAAGAGTTCATCAAAGCGTTCAACGGGACCATCCCGTTGACAACATACTTGGAGACATCTCCAAAGGGGTAACTACTCGCTCACGTATGGCTAAATTTTGTGAACACTATTCCTTTGTTTCCTCTCTAGAGCCACGGAAAGTAGAAGAAGCTCTACAAGACCCGGATCGGGTAATGGCGATGCAAGAAGAGCTCAACAACTTCAAGAGGAACAAGGTGTGGGAACTCGTGAGAAGACCAAATGCAAATGTTGTTGGAACCAAGTGGGTGTTCCGCAACAAACAAGATGAACACGGGGTGGTAACAAGAAACAAGGCAAGACTTGTAGCAAAAGGATACACTCAAGTCGAAGGTTTGAATTTTGATGAAACCTTTGCTCCCGTAGCTAGGCTTGAATCTATTCGCATATTATTGGCCTTTGCTACTCACCATGATTTCAAGTTATATCAAATGGATGTGGAAAGTGCATTCCTCAATGGTCCAATCAAGGAGGAAGTGTATGTGGAGCAACTGCCCAGATTTGAAGATGAAGAGCATCCCGATCACGTCTACAAGTTGTGTAAGGCTCTCTATGGCCTCAAACAAGCACCTAGAGCTTGGTATGAGTGCCTTAGGGATTTTCTCACTCAAAATGGTTTTAAGATTGGGAAGGCCGATTATACTCTCTTCACTAAGCATTTTGATAATGACTTGTTCGTATGCCAAATTTATGTTGATGATATCATATTTGGTTCTACTAACAAGACTTTTTTGATGAGTTTTCCAAAATCATGACGGAGAGATTTGAGATGTCTATGATGGGGGAGTTGAAGTTTTTCCTAGGTTTCCAAGTAAAGCAACTCAAGGAAGGGACCTTCATATGCCAAACCAAGTACACTCATGACATTCTCAAGAAGTTTGGCATGGAGAAGGCGAAGCCCATCAAGACACCTATGGGAACAAACGGGCATCTAGGACTAAATGAAGAAGGAGCGAGCGTGGACCAAAAGGTATACCGTTCTATGATTGGCTCTTTGCTTTATCTTTGTGCTTCTAGACCCGACATTATGCTTAGTGTGTGCATGTGTGCTCGATTCCAAGCCACTCCTAAAGAGTGTCACTTGACAGCGGTTAAGAGGATACTTAGGTATTTAGTTCACACTCCTAATCTAGGTCTTTGGTACCCTAAAGGATCCAAGTTTGATCTCGTCGGTTATTCCGATGCGGATTATGCGGGCTGTAGGGTAGATAGAAAGAGCACATCCGGGACATGCCAATTTCTTGGTAGGTCCTTGGTTGCGTGGTCTTCCAAAAAACAAAACTCCATTGCCCTTTCCACAGCTGAAGCGGAGTACGTTGCAGCTAGAAGTTGTTGTGCACAACTTCTTTGGATGCGACAAACTCTTAGGGATTATGGTTACAATCTGAACCATATTCCTCTCCTATGTGACAATGAGAGTGCCATCAAGATTGCTCACAACCCCGTAGAGCATTCTAGAACCAAACACATAGACATCCGTCACCATTTCCTACGAGACCACTCTATCAAGGGAGATATCGTTATCTCTCATGTTAGAAGTGAGAAGCAATTAGCGGATATCTTCACCAAACCCCTTGATGAGAGACGCTTTTGTGACCTAAGGAGTTAGCTAAATATCTTGGATTCTCGAAACATTGCTTGAGTCGTGCACATCTGATTGCTATTAGTTTTCAACTTCAAAATGTTGTGTGTTTTTTCGAAAATCTCATCTATTTTTCTTGAAAACTATGTTCTAAACTTCTCTTTGGTGAAAATGATCATAGTTTGAGTGTTGGTTGCTTACTGATCATTTTTGTCAAAGATATTTGCAAAAACTTGTCCAAAATGTCCATATATTCCCTTCTTTAGATCTCCAAGTGTTTGCACATTGCATACACTCAGGGGGAGTCGGACAAGTCTGACAAAAGTCAAACATGTCCGAAGTGGGTTTTAAGTCTGCAGAGAGAACTCAGACTTGTCCGAAGTCAAATTCGGACATGTCCGACGTGGGAAGTCCGAGCCCCTTCAAAGAGTCCGACGGTTTCCATCCCCTCTCTCACTCCTCACTTCAAACCCTAATCTCCATCTCTCTCAAACCTCCCAAGGCAATCCACATTGCTTTTGAGGCTCTTGTGAGGAGTTCTTGAGGGAAAATCTCACTCGAAGTTGGAGGATTCACATCCCCTTCGGAGTTCTTCAATCCTTTTCTCCATCCGAAGGTATTTTTCCGCATCTTTCCTCTCAATTCTAAATCTAGCGGTAAGATTGCAAATTTATGCCCTTGAAATTGTTCCTAGGCATGTTTACAACCTTGTTGCAAAATTTGGTCGGTAGAAAAATTGATTTGCTTAGTTTCCTTAGCAATTAGGGTCAGTTCTGTACAGGTCGGACAAGTCTGACTCTGAAATTCGGACATGTCCGAAATTCGTGAGTCAGACAAGTCTGACTTTCCAGTCAGACATGTCCGATCCTGTATAACTCTGAGTCCTAATTTCTATCGAAACTATCAAGTTAATTGCTCTATCTCTCTTGCCTTGACTCTTACCTATCCTTGTATCTCTTCTTCAGCTATGGGTCATGACAAAAGAGGCAAGGAGCCTGCAGGTCTCGGTTCTTCGGCTCAACCATCAAAGCGACCAAAGAAGGTGGTTGCCAAGCGACCCGCAAGCGGTCAGCTCACTATTCACAGTGGTCAGGGGGGCAACTCGAGCTCCCAAGGGCAACAAGAGATCGGACCGTTGGTCGTGCACTCTCCAGTGGGTGACACTCGACGCATGGCCGACAGAGTGAACTACCGGAGGAACATCCATGACACCATGCACATGAGAGATGTGCGGTGCTATGACCAGCCAAGGGAGAGCAGGGATCCCCGTTTCTGGTGCTTCTTCCACATGGATTACTACCGGTCAGTCCTCACGACCAAGAAGAACCCAGTCACGGGGATGTAGTGGGTGGATTGGAAGGTTGTATTGAAGAAGAAGGATTGCTACCTTCTCTTCAAAGGGGTGCTCGACGCTTGCGAGCACCACAGAGTCAGCGAGATCATGGGTCTCCAATACCCATGGAACAAGGAAGTCATCCTCCAATTCTATGCCACAGTTTTCTATTGGGTCGACAAGCTCGGCTTCACCTGGATGACCAATGGGGTGAAGTACGAAGTCAGCTATTAGGAGTTTGCCCGCATTCTTTGGATGGAGGACAGTCTGCAGCACTCACTGAAGATCCATGAGATGGATATAGTGAACCTCCTGGAGATGGAGAGCTTCTATGAGGATGGGTATCCAGCCGACCCTCCTCATATCCACGGCCTCAAGCCATTCCATACCGTGGTGAACCGTCTAATAAGGAAGACCCTCTCGCCCAAGGATGGGGATGCCAACAGGATCAACCACAACAGCAGAAATTTGATCCAGCTTTTGGCAGGGCAGCAACAGTTCAATGCCTTCGACTATATCTACGAGGAGATTTACCTCGCCTCGGATACACCGGCTATGTCCTGTTGCTATGCCCCGTACCTGATGAAGCTCATTGAGACGGTGTCCGGGTAGAAGTTTGTGAAGGATGTGCCTCATAGGCGCCTTGTGCCTCAGAATCCTTCCAAACTTCAGCGCCCGATTCGCGCGGCTGCACCGGCACCAGTAGAGGGAGGACCCAGCTCCTCAAGGAGGAAGTCTGCTCAGCCTCCCAGCTCATCCTCCGTGCCCCAGCAGCAGCCATCTTGCTCCTCAGGTCTGCTCAAGATCCTGAAGTCAATCTTCACCGTCTGCCGGTCGACTCACCGCTTGGCAAAGAGGAACCAGAGGGACCTCGCGGCCATCAGGGAGCACCTCCAGTCGACGACGCCAGCTCAGACGAGGAGCCATCGGAGTTTCCGGAGCTCACCGAGGCGGAGATGGCGTTCTTCACCGGCACCGGCGCCTCTTCCTCAGCACCTCCTGCAGCTCCCGATGACTCCGGCGAGGAGAGCGACTACGAGGAGGAGAGCGGCGACGATGACAACGACGACGACGAGGAAGACACCGAGTAGACTAGGTCTTAGTGTCCACTTTTCTCCTTTTTGGTGCCTTGATGCCAAAGGGGGAGAAGTATTAGACTCTAGTGCTTTTTCTTGGACATGGACATGTATCTAGTCATATTTTCTATTGTCGTGTGTCTTGTACTTATTTGTTACTTGTTTATGACTGTTAGTGCTTAATGATGTTTATGACTGTTAATGCTTAATGATGTTTATTGATGCCTTATGATAATCATTATGATGCTTCATTGATCTCGTGTGCATTTCTTCATTTGTATCACGTTATTGCACACACACAAGCATATAGGCACCCCACGACGATTGAGTGTATATGAGTTGTTTTTATTGTTATTCCAAAAGCTCATATACACTTGAGACTCAAAACTTCTATCAAATCTTATTTTTGTCGAAGACTTTAATTGGTTGTCATCAATCACCAAAAAGGGGGAGATTGTAAGTGCATCTAGGTCCCTTGTGGGTTTTGGTGGATTGATGATGAACCATTAAAGTGCTAAAGAACTTGGTTGAGCATGAGCGCAGATCCGGAGTACGGAATGGAGCTTTGAAGAAAGACGGCAAAAGGATAAAAGTTGTGGCGAAGAAGAATAGAAATAGGATTTTTTTTTCTCCTTGAGTCGTAGGAAAAACTGTACTATTAAGAGGGACACGACGCGTAGACACTTAGTGAGTCATTCGGGTGCTCAACCCCTTAGTAAAAGATTTTAGTAAGGCCTTTGTGGATTGGGCGGACTTGTCTGACTTGTAATGTCAGACATGTCCGAATTCCCCCTGTTGGAATTCGGACATGTCCGAATCTGTAAGTCAGACATGTCCGAATTGGCACTGGAAAGGTTCCAGTGAGAGTTCCAGTGAAGTTTCGGACTTGTCCGAACCTAGGGGTCAGACATGTCCAAAATGGATCTGTTCCCAGGGACTAAGAAAAATTTTCTAAGTCCCAGAGAGTCAGACTTGTCCGAGTTCTATCTGCAGAATTTCAGACATGTCCAAGATTGTATGTCAGATATGTCTGAAGTGGTTTTGGTCAGACAAGTCTGAAGTAAAAGGCCTGACCTTTGAGGTCAGACATGTCCGACATTGTGTCAGACATGTTCGACGCGAGATGTGTCAAACGGCTCTAATGACTTTTTGGAGTATAAATAGGTGGTGGTTTCGACCCACCAACTATGCCTAACACCCCTAAACAGTTCTGAATGCCCATTTGAACTCAAGAACCTCTCTCCACTTGTTCTTCACCTCTAGAGCCCAAATTCAAATTTTTGGGAGAGTGAAGAGTGCTTTGTGAGGATTGGGAGAAATGGTTTGTTGAGGGGTTGAGCAACGTGTGATTCGCTAAGTTTCTTCGTGATTGCGTGTTTGTTGCTCTTGGGGTTCTCCCCTAGACGGTTAGGCGTCCGCGATTTCTTTGTGATCTCTTGTAATCGGGGAGTTTGTAACAATCTTTGTGATAGTGGAAGATCGGGAGTTGGCCCTTGTGGCAACTCGTGAGGGGAAGGCTAGAGAAGGCCTGGTCCCTTGTGGACTCCTCAACGGGGACGTAGGATCCTTTGTGGTTCCGAACCTCGGGATAAAATCGTTTGTCTCTTGTTGTTCTTTCGTTCTCTCAAGTTTTGATTCTAGTGTTTTTCCGCGTGCTATCTCTCCCTCAGCTTTCTTTCTACTCCATACTTCGTGTAGAACTGCTAGGGATCGATATCTCTCACTAGATCGCTTAAAAATTGGATTTTTGGTCTGATCGTGCAGGTAAGCTCGGACTTATCCGACCCAGGTCAGACTTGTCCGACTTAGGTCAGACAAGTCCGACTAGAAGTCAGACAAGTCCGACTTCTCTGTTTTCAGAACTCTGATTTAAGTTTAAATTATCGATTATCGCATATTCACCCCCCCCCCTCTAGGCCGCCTTTCACTCGGTCGCCCCCTTATTTGGGGCTCTGTGTCGCCAGACGGTCTCCCACATGAAAGTCCTACGCCAAGGCGCAAGTCCAGGGTGTGTAGCTCGCTTAGCCTGGTTTCGTACCCTAAGCGTGCACACCCTGCCTCTCAGCGTTGCGGCTAAGTATCGGGGGCCAGATGGCTCACACCCCGAATAAGGCAGAAATCGGACCCCGAATGCTAACGCACTGAATTACCCAAGCCCTGCTCCTCAGCTTAGGACCGTAAGGCGTAGCAAAACTAAAGAGCGGGAAGGGAGTGACTGACGAGCAAAATTACTTACATTATGATTTAATTTTTTGCTTACTTTCGCATATCGTTTGTCTTATGTCCAGTTACATTTCTTTTGTTTCGTTCATGGTTGGAGTTGTGTTATCCTGCTGCGGGTGGGTCTGATTTGTGATGTATTTGGGTTTCTTGGTTGTTTTCCTGCTCGGGAGCCCGTGGCGCCGAATGGTCACTACCCTAAAAAGCTAACACCCGTGGAAGGCCCAGAGTGTACAACATGCTTAGCTTGGTCCTGCATCCTAAGCATGTACACTTTGCCTCTCCAGTGCTAACGGCTGAGTACAAGGGGTTGGATGGCACACGCTCCTGAGCAAGGCAATAACCATAACCCCCATATCGTCGCACTGATTTACCCATGCATCATAATTCTGACTCGAGACCGTAAGACATAACGCGAGACTAGAGCAGGGGAAATGTGACCGGTAAGCAAAATTACTCTTTCTCTATATTGTGTGCAGGTCATACAGAAAGTAACACCGGTGTTGCTTCTCTGAGCTCTAGCGCCTCCCAAGGGCGATGTCGACGTCACTTCTCCGAGCTCCGGCGCCTCCAAAGAGGGCCATCGGCGTCACTTCTTCGAGCTTTGGTGCCTCCTAAGGGGGCCGCTGGCATCGCTTCTCTAAGCTCTGTCGCCCTATAAAGGGGCCGCCGGCGTCACTTCTTCGAGCTCCGACGCCTTCTAGGGGGCCCGCTGGCGTCACTTTTACAAAGACAAGATGAAGGCCCCACCTACGGGGTCATCACCTCTCCCAAGGTGGGCCCGGGGGCCACTGTGGGTACCCTCAAGACCGGGTACCCCCGCATATAAGAAGAAGCTCTGAACCCGACCTCCCCGCCAAGAATGGGCTCCGCAGCTGTCACGCGTCCTCCCGCTCTGAGCTCTTGCTCTCACCGAGGACGGCTTCGGAGCTGCCACACGTCCTCCCGCTCCGGGCCCTTGCTCGCACCAAGGAGGGCTTCGGAGCTGCTACGCGTCCTCCCGCTTCGGGCCCTTGCTCCCACCGAGGAGGGCTTCGGAGCTGCCACGCGTTCACCCGCTTCGGGCCCTTGCTCCCACCAAGGAGGGCTTCAGAGCTGCCACACGTTCTCCCGCTCCGGGCCCTTACTCTCACCATGGAGGGCTTCGGAGCTGCCACGCGCCCTCCGCCATCGGGCCCTCTCTCCCGCCTGGGAGGGCTCCGGAGCTGGAGTGTGTCTCATGACCTGCAATAGGCTTTGAGCCCTGAAGAGTAAAGGGCGGCGCGTCCTATCGAGTCGCGCATTGAAGGCATGTGCCTTCCCCAAATGTATAGGTGTAGTGCAACTTGCGCCCCTGCCAGGTACCGCAGCGTCCAACCACATCACAGTGAAGGCGTCGCAGACCTACCCTACTCCGCCAAGTGGGTAGTCTACGGCGACAAGACAAACGGACAGGACATCTCCTACCACCATCAACGACTACGCCCTGTCACTGACGACCGACGTGGCAAGACAACGAGTCTCCAAGTAGAGGTCAGAGGTAGCGTAGCGGAGAAGCCTTAGGTCTTTAGGATATGATCGCCCTGGGGCCACATGTCGGACCCCAGACCCCACTTGTAAGTTGTCCGACCTTACACTATAAAAGGACTGGGCAACCACCGACTTAGAGGCATCTTCTCTGGTCCTCTCGGACCAAGGACCAAACTCAGAATCCCCGATACACACACACACACACACGCATACACACTCACCAGCAATACAATCCACCGTGGAGTAGGGTGTTACGCTCTTTGCGGCCCGAACCACGTAAAAACCACTGTCTCTAACTCCATCCGCTAGTACACTTGTTTGAGGCCTAAGCCCCATCGAACAAAGAACCTCTACGGGCTGCTCCTTAGCAGATTTGGAGGAAGTGTCGCTCTAACACTTTGACAACAACGATAGCCTTTTGTATCGATGGGGTAACCCAAGAAGATACAGGAAGAGGAACATGGCGCCAGCTTATACGGTATTGTGGATGAGAGGTTTGGGAAGCAAAGGCAACTGAAGGTATGTAAATGTTCATAACTTGGTGGTCGACCGAGAAGGATCTAGTGAGGTGGCAGATTGTGCCGCGCTTGGCACGGACGAAGGTTGATTAAGTGTGTTTCCGTAGCGAGTGCGTCAGTAGGATGTGGGTACAACCGCATGTAGGAGAAGTGTACGTAGGCAATCATTGAGTGTGCGTATGGCACATTCTGCACGACTATTAGGTTGCGAAGTATATGGACAGATGAGGCGAAGAATGATGCCATGGTGAGCAAGAAATGATCACAAGGCATGGTTGTAAAACTCTCGTCCATTGTCGGTTTGGATGAAAGTGATGGGGCAACGAAGTTGTGTCTGGACAAAAGCATGAAAAGAGATGATAGTGCAAGAACATCAACATTATAATGCAGCGGAAAACTCCACACATAATTTGAAAAATCATCAAGTATGATCAAGTAATACTTGAATTCAAAGTTGCTTGAATTCAAAGTTGCTAACAATCGGAGATGTCCAGACATCACATTGAATTATTTGGAAAGGGAACGTCAAAATTCTAGTAGATCATGCAAAGGGTAACCTTACATGCTTGCCACGCTGGCTGGATGCACATTTGTGTACGTCCTCCTTGACTCAATGGAACGGGAAAGTGGAAAGAACACGCTATAGCTGACCCTGCCCCGGATGTCCGACCCTGGCGTGCCAGAGTGCAGAACCTTCAGTGACAAGGAAGGAGCTGTGTTTATTCTTGTCATCCTTGAGTGTGTAGAGTCCACCATTGGTATCATAGCGGAGAAGTGTCGTCCCTGTGCGGAAATCCTTGATGGAGAAGCCAAATGGATAAAAAATAACGAAAACAAAGTTGTGATGGGTTAGTGCACGTACGAAGATGAGATTTTTTTAATTAAATGTGGGGAGATGAGAATGTTGTTAAGATGAATAGGTGCCTTATTTGTGTCAATGGTGGTGCGACCTACCAGTTCAACAGGTAGGTGCGCCCCATTGCCGACAAAAATCCGAGAAGAAGATGTTAGGGGTGTGGAGGGGGAGAGGATACCCACATTAGTGGCCATGTCGGAGCTTGCTCGTATCAAGCACCCAGCCGCCGCCACCCTGGTACGTGCCTAGTGATGGTATGTCATTGAGTGCTGCAATGAGGCCTAGAGGAACTGTTGGCTAGGCGGCATTGTATGGTGCGTTGTCAAGTGCTGGCAGGCTCCTGGCGTGAAAAGCCCGCTGAGTGGTGTTGCCTGGTCTTGGTCCAAGTATACCAGAACCGGTCGGGCGCTAGAGTGGCATTTGCCACGCTTGTACCACACTTGTACACAGGCGGTACATCATTGCCCAAGGAGATTGAGGTAGAGTGCCTTGTTCACCGTTTGATGTCGACGTGGTGAAGTTGTTCTTCTTGTATTTCTTTTTGTTATTCTTATACTGCACCTGCTGGGTTGAGATTGTTTGTGCAGCGGATCCGGCTGCAATGAGCGCTGTATGTGCCTCCATCTTGGCCGTATGGTGCTGACGTTTTTCATATTGAAGGAGATAATCACGAACATTGAGGAACATCGGCAGAGGCTTTTGCACGGTGATGACGGAGATAGCATGGCTGAATTTGGAGCTCAGCCCTCAAAGAGCATTGATGACCATTGTGGATTCAGTCACGGGGTGCCCGACATCACGCAAGAGGTCACCTAGCTCTTTGAGACGCCTGAAGTACTCCGAGATGGAGAGGTCACCCTGAATAGGTTGTGGAACTCCTGTAACGCGTATATTGCATGTTGGTCGGCATTATCAAGGAATAGACCACATATAGCCATCCAAAGATCATATGCCGTAGGATTGGGTAAGTGCACCATCTTCATCAATGCCGTGGTAATGGAGTTGTAGAGCCACAAAATGATGCATTGATCAATTTGAAGCCACTCCTGGTTGTGCCACATGAGTCGGGCATCATTGGAGCCATCAATATGATCAAGCAAGCCAAGTTTTCGGATCGTGGAGTCAAAGAAAGAGGACCAGTTTTAAAAATTGGCTTCACCGTAATCAAGAACAATAGGGACGTGATTACAGATGTTAACATGCTAGATGGTGGCTAGGGAGATTGTCAATGGTTTGGAACCGGCAGATCTCCCTACACTACTAAAGTGATAGGGGAGTTTGATGTTCGGTATGGGCGCGCGGAGATTCAAGAAGGTGAATAAGAATTGACACAGAAGACACAAGGATTTACGTGGTTCGGGCCGCCTGAGCGTAATACCCTACTCCACGGGTGTGTTAGTGTTGAATTAGCAGTATGAGCTTGTGATGAGCGTATGAGGCGCGTGTGTGTCCGTTCGGTCCCTCTGTGTATCGTCGTCCTGTCCTTTTATAGTACAAGGGCAGGCCGTTACAGGTTAGCCTGGCCCGACATGTGGCCCCAGTGGTTACTAGTATTGATACACGTTTAATTGCTCTTAATGACCTTGTAACGGGCTTTGACAGCACCGTCACTTGTATTAAGATCGTCCGTTTAAGTGTCATTAATATGGTATTAATGACACTTAATCGGGTCTTGAAGTCCTTGATTCTCCTTTGAAGATCCGGAGCCATTGCGAGGTCTTCCGGAGGTTAGAGGCTGAAGATCCAGCAGTTGGACACGTGGTAGCTCTGGAGCATACTGTGGAAACAGGTAGCTCCGGGGCTATCTGACACGTGTCAGGTCCGGATCTTCTCTCGGTCTGGGGTTAAGTCCGGATGTGCCATTTCGGTGCATGGCCCGGGGCTTCCCCCTTGTCGGCGGGAGCTCCGGTTTGGTAGTACACGTGGCGACCCAGGGATTAACCATGTTGGAGAAGCGGGTCCGGTTATGTCTGACATGTGAGCCTTCGAGGGTCTTCAAACCAAGTAGATGATTTTCCTTTGAGATCTCTTCAGCCTCAAGGGGTGTACGGTTTCTAGGATACCGACAGTGGCCCCCTGGACCTACCTCCGGGGAAGTCTTTCCGCCGAAGGTGGGTCCATCCTCGCGACCTTTGAACTGAGTCTTCAAGGGTCTTTGAGGGTGCCACTGGCAAGGACTTGGAATTAAATCCTCGCCGCATGGCGTATCCCGCATGCGGCAGATGAGATCTTTGGCGTGCGGATCTCATGCAATTGAAGGTCGCCGGTTCCCGATACAAAAACCGTATCGGTTCCGCGTGCCTTGTCAGGCCGCCGCCTTTGGGTTTCCCGCCTCGTGATGACAACTGTTCGCCTGGGTAAGAGCCTCGACTTGATCGTCGGGGTGGTCCCGGGCCCTCTTGTCATCGGCTGGGTGGAATTTTTGAATGGTATCTTCGACTTCCTTGCGGTTTCCATCCAAGCGTTGCGAGGGCTTACTTAAGAAGGAAAGTGCGCACCGTCGGGAGTTCTTTACACCTATCATCTGATCTTGCGCTCAAACTCCCAACTCGTGCTTCGCTCTTCTTCTCTTGCCTAGCCGTGCCGCGATGGAGTTGGGTCTCCGCGAGAGTCGCTTGAAGACTGACGGCGATTTGAGGAAGGTCCGGGCCCTCATGGGGTGGTCCTCGGACTTCTTCAACCGCTCAGTCCGTGCCGGCGGAGAGCTCCCCTTCGAGAAGGAGCACGCCGGCGAAATGGTGTACTTTTCCTCGTACGCCATGGTGGGATTGATCCCGCCTTTTTCTTCCTTTTTCTTGATGCTGCTAGACTTCTATGGTCTGCAGTTATATCACCTTGGCCCTCACTCCATTCTCCTCGTGTCTATCTTCGTCCACTTCTGTGAGATGTGGGTGGGCATCCCCCCTGCATCGAACTCTTCCGGACCTTCTTCATCGTCCACACTACCGGCCAAAGCAATGAGTACCTTGGCTTCTACTACTTCGTGAAGCGCAAGAAGTGCCCATTCAAGTACCTCCGGTCGTTTCCTTCTGGGATGACTGGAAGAAAGACTGGATAGTCGTCAGGGTGGAGGAGCACGAGAGGCTGGAGCTGCCCGATAGTCTGCCCGGCATCGACACGACGATCTGGAGTGAAGCTCCGGTGCTGGCGGAAGCTTTCCATCCTGCTTTGACCAGGATCCGCCAATGCGTGGAAGGAGGATTGACTCCTCAGGCGGTATTTTGCAATTTCCTAGTCAACAGGTGGGCGCCGCTGAAGAGGAGGGAGAAACTCGCTTGGGCTCTCAACAGCGTGATGGACGAAGACCGGGTTGAGACCGGGTTGAAGTCCAACATGGTGGGGAAAACCTTGGAGTTCCACCTCAAGAAATTCCAGCACAGCATCGACGTCGACGGTGATGACTTGACTCCCCCGTCGGCCTTCCTCCCTCTGAACGTGGAAGTGGAGTTCAGCAGGGAGCTCCGGCGAAAGATGCCCGTACTTAACGACCTCAGTGTCGTCGAGAGAAGATCAACCACCCGGGTGGCAATCCCCGGAATGCCCGAAGATGGCTCTGTTCCTGCCCCAAAGCCGAGGGTCGAGGTCGTCGGCAAAGGCAAGGAGCTGGCGGACGAACCCGAGAGCCGGAAGAGGAAGCTGCAGCATGCCGACGGAAGATCCGTCAGGCCCGCTACTTCCACCTCGGCTCCTTCTCCCCGGAGGGGAAGGTCTTCTGCAACCGCGGTGGTTGTCCCCGTAATGGGGTCTTCCCGGAACGAGATTGTTCCTGCAGTGGGATCCTCCCGGGGTGTTAGCTCCGGGCGCGCGACTCCAGCACCTGGGCCGATGGAGGCCTCCAGGTCCGGGGGTTCTTCCGGATCGAGGAGAGCCTCGACCCGAGAAACGCCCGTGGCCGCGACAAGTTCTGGGGGGCCTTCCGGAGCTTCTACGCCGACTATGGCCAGCCCAGAACGCCCGGGAAAAAGGTTCCGCGCAAGCTGGTGCAGAAGCCTCCCAAGGTAATTTTTAATCTCTACCTTGTATAATTATTTTAATTGTAGCAACTGTTTGTTAATTTTCTTCGTCCATCGTCTGCAGCGTCCCCAAGAAGGGGAGTGAGGCTCCACCCTCGGCCACAGTGTCTGAGGCCGTGAGGGTGGGAGCTTCTGCTCCTGTCCCGGCGCTGCTCCAAGTGGTGGCTGAGGTTGCGACAGCTCCGGCGCCGGCTGTCGTGGTCATGGACCTCGACTCGTCCCCAGAAGTTCCCGTGGTAGCGCCGGACCACGGGAGTGAAGACATGCCAGCGGCACATGTCCCGGAGGTTGAAGCCCCGGGTTCTGGTGCTGCGATGATGGAAGCTCCGGCTGTTGAGCCGGAGGAAGAAGTAATCCCGGCCTCTGAGCCGGAAATTGTTGAAGCCCCGACGGTTGAGTTGGAGGTGACTGAAGCCCTGACATGCGAGCCGGAAACTGAGATAGTTCCGGCAGTTGGGACGGCTACCTCCGAAGCACCGGCCGTTGAGCCGATCATTGTTGGAGCTCCGGCCACAGGACCGAGTGACGTTGAAGATCTCCCGGCTCTTGAGCCGGTGGTTGAAGAGGTGACGGAGCTTGAGCCTCCGTCAGAAGAGGTGTCCAGACCGGAGCCTGTAGCGGCTCCTGCTCCGGAAGCGACGACGTCGGAGGTACCTGCGGCCGAGCTGGAGTGCCCTAGCGAAGTCGCTGGCCCCCAGCCTGAGGGGGTGAACGAAGATTTGGCGGCAGGGCCTTCTTCGATGGCGACTGAGGCCATCCCAAAGGACGGCCCTAGTGCCTTGGAAACTCAGGGGTCCACTCTTGTGGAGTGGGACCCAATTTTTGTATCTGAAGACCCGCTGGAACCAGCGGAGGAGACCCCAGCAGGTCCGGAACCAATCCCGTTGTCGCTGTCCATTGACAACGCATGTTCCCGTCTGCGTCAAGTCCAACTGGCCTTCTTCCACGACAGCAAGGCTCTTGAAGAGGAGCGCCAAACCCTTAGGCGGTGGCGTAACCGGCTCTACTTCGAGACCAAGCTGGCGTAGTCGAGGCTAGCGGATGACAAGGAGTGGATCAAACGGGAGAAGATCCGCCTGGAGTACTGGGGCAAGTTACTAGATGACAGGGAGAGTATGACTCATGCCCTCGACGCTCAATCCCGGGAGATCTACGATCAGGCCAAAGCTGCCAATAATGCGGTCGATGCACGCCACGAACAGCTTGAGGCCATTAACACCGCACTCATCAAGCGCCAAGAGGCACTTGAAGAGAGGGAGAGACGGCTCGAGGATGAAGAGCAGAAACTCCTAGAGCTGCGGGATGACGTCCTGAGGAGGGAAGAGGAGCTCGCCGAGAAAGTAGCTCTGGCTGACAAGGGCCTCGAGGAGCGCGCCAAGAAATGGGAAGAGCGCTGTCAAGAGGAAGAGTAGAAGACCTGGGTGCGAGGGCAGGAACTCTACGAACAAGAGTGTGCCCTTGCTGCCCAGGAGAAGAAAGTGAAGGGTAGGGAGAAGGACCTGGTTGACCGCCGGAACAAGATCCACCTCCGGGAGGAGGAGCTCGGAAAACTCGAAAGGCGGGTTGCTGAAAAGATTCAGCAAAACGCCAAAGAAGTTGAGCGCCTTGCCCGTGAGAATTCTGAACTGGTGGCGGCCAGAAGATCCCTGGAAGAGATGAAGGGCTTGAGGGCTGAGGACTCCCTACAGATTTGGGAGTTCTTGAGCAAGGCCAATGATGCCCTAACACCGATGGGTTTCAGCCCCGTGCACCCAGATGATCCGGAGCCGGAGCCGGACCTAGCACTGCAGGCATTGAGCGCAGCAGGTAGCAAGCTCTCCAAGGTGGGCGATGTCATCGCGGACCAACTGGAGGTTGAGGGGCAATCCCTGGCGAAGAACGTCGCAGAGTATGTGCTGACGTGCTACACTAGCCGGAACTCCCAATTTCCTCTGGACCCGGTGCTTGAAGGCCCCGTCGAAGGAGAAGGCGAAGCTACCCGAGCCAGCGTATCAGAGGTCGCCCAGAAGGTCGCCCAATTCTTCCATAGGGTCTAGGACCATCTCTGTAATTCTCACTTGTATTTTCTCTTCTTCTTCCTCAATTTTGTAATCCCTTGTCTCCAGATGTAATCTCTTGTCTCCAGATAAATGAAATCCCCAAATTTTGCGAATTTCACTTTTTTGTCTTCAACACTTTTATCTTCACTTGGCCCCCTGGTAGATGTACACAATTTGATTGTGAACATGTACCAAGAGGATATTGTGCATTGTTGAAGACTCTTTTGCTCTGAACTTGTAGAATTTAGGTTCGAAGTCTTCGATAGTGAAGGCCCTCTGAGGTTAGTAGCTTAGTAGCTTCGGCAATAGTCTCTATCAACGCGTAGAGCATCGATAGCTAACCCTCCGGGGTGTCGGAGCTTAGTAGCTCCGGCAGTGACCTTTGCCAACACTCAGTTTGTTGGCAGCAGACACCATTTGCGAGGTCTTGTCACCATCTTTTATTCGGCGTCGACGGCTGGCCCCCTTAGGGGAGTCGGAGCTTAGTTAGCTCCGGCTTTTCTCCATCAACGTAGATTTTATTTTTCCTGCACACTTAAGCCAAGAAAAATAGTAAAATTTGTTTCTTGTCTATAACTTTGCCGTGGCTTATGACTCTCAAGAAGATTTTAAGTCAAACGCGATTCTAAATACAACCGAATGTGTTGTCTTTTCTTTTAAATCCAACTGTACACGGACCTGCCTTACTTCAGCCTACCGGGGTGTAGGTAGAGTGGCGTACTTAGGGTGCTTGACCAGGCTAAGTCGATAGCACACTCCAGCCCTAGGTTGGCTTGGCGGCTTTCAGACGAGTTGGCCATGAACAATATTTGAATTCAAAAGAATTGACAATACAACTTGAATCGTATATAAACCGGTCGAACTAAAATTTCTTAAGAATTGCACGTCTTTGTTATAGACAAGAAAGAGAAAAATAAAAATGTTGAGCCTGTACAAAATAAATGCACGTGGAGTCTATTTCACATGAAGATGTCTTTCATTATAGGTCTGGGGTACAGGGGAAACAAGTACACTCTTAGGGTACAGAACCAGACTAAGGGTGTTTCATTTCTCGTTTGACCCAGGGTAGTTAGCGACACTTTTAGTCCTGAGACTGTGACAAGTGTTGCATGAGCCTTGCGGACCTTTCGGGAAAGGTCCGGCTGTTCTCCCAGAGGAACTTACCCGACTCTATACAATGACTCTATAACATACATCTCAAGTTACTCAAGACTCACCTCCGTGATATTAAGTGTAGAACTTACGGAGGTGCTCGATGTTCCAAGGATTTGGGAGAGGTGTCCCATACTCGGTAGCCAAGCGAACGCTTCCGCGACGGGATACTTTAATCACTCGGAAGGGCCCCTCCCAGCCGGGGGAGAGTTTGTTTAACCCTTATCTGGATTGTATTCTCCGTAGCACCAGATCGCCTTCCTCGAGCTGTCGGTTGTGTACATGCCGCCGGTGATAACGCCGTAGGGCTTGACGATATCGGGCATTCCGAACAGCTGCTTGGCACCTTCCCTCCTCAAGGAGGTCTAGGTCTTCACGCCGGAGCTGGTCCTGCGCGGCTTCGTCGAAGGTCCGGACCCGGAGTGAACCCAAGGTGATTTCCGGAGGAAGGATTGCTTCAGCTCCGTACACCAGAAAGAAGGGTGTCTCTCCGGTTGACCGGTTTGGAGATGTCCTGTTGGCCCATAGAGTGGGCGGAAGCTCTTTGATCCAGTTGGCTCCATGTTTTTTCAAGCGCTCATAAGTGCGCGTTTTAAGTCCTTTAAGGATTTCAGCATTTACTCTCTCGGCTTGGCCATTGCTGGCTGGATGAGCTACGGAGGCGTAGCAAACTTGTATGCCGAGGTCTTTGCAATATTCTTGGAATGCGGAGCTTGTGAATTGGGTCCCATTATTAGTGATGATGTTGTTTGGGACTCCAAATTTGCATACAATGGACTGCAGAAAGTTGATAGCAGATTGCTTGTTGATTGACACAACTGGAGTTGCTTCCGGCCACTTGGTGAACTTGTCAATGGCGACGTACAGGAACTTGTAACCTCCGACGGCTCTTGGGAAAGGTCCCAAGATGTCCATCCCCCACACAGTGAAGGGCTATGTAGGAGGTATCATTTGTAAGGGCTGATCCGGAGTGTGAATTTGCTTTGCATGAAATTGACATGCTTCGCATTTCTTCACCAGCTCAGTTGCATCCTGGAGTGTTGTAGGCCAGTAGAAGCCATGCCGAAAGGCTTTACCAACCAACGTGCGGGAGGACGCGTGGTTCCCACACTCGCCTCCATGGATTTCTACGAGGAGCTCGCAGCCTTCTTCCCTTGTGATGCACCGCATTAGGATGCCGTTGGCACCGCGCCGGTAGAGATCCCCTTCTACCAACGTGTATCTTTTATCCAATGTGACTATCCGGTCAGCGGATACATCATCATCAGGAAGGATGTTGTCTTTCAAGTAGTTCCGGATCTCTGAGATCCATGCATCAGAACTAACTTGAGCATTTGAGTCTTGCGTGCTGGGTTGCTCGGAGCTTCCAGCAGCACCTATGACCCTTGATGGCTGCCATGGTAACAGGGCCATCGGGACCGTCAGCTTCGGGATGCTGATCTCGCCCCCTTCGCTCAGTTCGGCAGGCTGAGTTGTGGGTTTCGACAATCTCCGGACAAAAGTTCCATCAGGAGCCGGAGCTCCGGTTGACGCTTTCGTCGAGAGTTCGTCGGCTTCAGCGTTGTGGGCACGCTGAACGTGGTGGATATCTAGGACTTCAAAGTCCTTCTGAAGCCTCTGGACTTCAAGGAGGTAAGCAGCTAGCTGGAGATTATTGCAGGAGCATTCACCCTTCACCTGCTTAATGATAAGCTGTGAATCTCCCTTGACCAGCAATTGCTTGACACCATATGACAGTGCCACCTTTAGTCCATAGATGAGTGCTTCATACTCTGCCATGTTGTTGGTTGCCTTGAAGTCAAGGTGTACCATGTATTTCACCTTCTCCCCGGTCGGTGCAAGGAGAAGGATTCCAGCTCTGGCCCCTGCTTCTGCATGGAGCCGTCGAAGTAGAGAGTCCAGTGAGGCTTGGTGAAGGTTGGAGCTTGATGCTCCGTCTTCTGCTCATTGGGGCCCCCAGGGTTTGATGGAGAGGGAGTCCATTCTGCCACAAAATCTGCCAATGCTTGACTCTTGACTGCTTGCCTTGAAATAAATTCAAGATCAAATTCAGCCAATTCCGCTGCCCATTTTGCAATATTCCCAATTGAATTGGGATTATGCAAAATTGCTCGAAGTGGGTAAGAGGTCACCACTGAGACTTTGTGAGCTTGGAAGTAATGGTGAAGCTTCCTGGAGGCAATAAGAACTGCATAGAGCAGCTTATGCACCTCTAGGTATCGAGTCTTGGCATCATGTAGTACTTCACTAATGAAGTACACCGGGCGTTGAATGGTCTGGACCTTCCCGGAGGGGTCTGGAGCTTCCTCTTCACTGACCCGGATCCTCTCGGAGGAATCCGGATTTCTTCAGAGACCTCCGGGTTCTGGCTGGAGGAGCCCGGAGCTTCCTCAGAAATGACCTGGACCCTCCCTAAGGGGTCTAGGCTTCCTGAAGCGACTTCTTGTGGATTCGAATCTGGGAGCTGGGACCCAGACTCGTTTTCAGGAACCTCCGGACCCTCCCGAAGGGGTCTAGATTCCTGAGTATGAGGTAGTTCTGGTCTCTCCACAACCAGAACCATGTTGACGACTTCGTCAGTAGCTGAAATATAAAGCAATAAAGGCTCACCAGGGTTCGGAGCTACCAGAATTGGTAGGGTGGTGAGAAACTATTTCAGCTCCTGGAATGCCTTTTCTGCTTCTTCGAACCATTGGAATGGTCCGGAGTTCCTCAATAACTTAAAGAAGGGGAGTGCCCGTTCCGCCAGTCTTGAGATGAACCAGCTGAGGGCTGCTAGACATCCAATTAATTTTTGGACATCTTTGATGCGGGTTGGTGGCCGCATGTCTTCAATGGCCTTAATCTTCGCCGGATTAGCTTCTATGCCCTGGTGACTTACCAGGAAACCAAGAAGTTTTCCGGAGCTAACCCCGAAGACACACTTGTCTGAGTTTAGCTTTGTGCGGGTGGCCCGCAGAAGACAGCCTGCAAGGTGTCAAGGAGTGACTCCTTGTTCCGGACCTTGACCACGATGTCATCGACGTACACTTCCACTATGTCTCTAATAAGTTCTTCAAAAGTTTTGTACATAGCTCGTACAAAAGTTGAAGCTGCGTTCTTGAGACCAAAGGGCATGGCTGTGTAAAAATAGAATCCATCTACTGTGATGAATGAAGTATGCTCTTCATCTTCCCTAGACATCCTGATTTGATGATATCCAGAATATGCATCTAGGAAACACAGTAATTCACACCCGGAGGTGGAATCCACTATCTGATCTATTCTAGGTAGTGGGAATGGATCTTTTGGACATGCCTTATTTAGTGTGGTGTAGTCGATGCACATCCGAAGCTTCCCGTCGGCCTTGGGCACAACGACTGAGTTTGCCAGCCATTTTGGATGGAAGACTTCTCGGATGAATCCGGCTTCGAGCAACTTCTTTACTTCTTGTCGGATGAAGTTCTGTCGCTCTATGGATTGCTTCCGAGGCTTCTGATGCACAGGCCGAGCATCGGGGTAGATCTTCAGATTGTGCTCAATCACTTCCCTGGGGATCACAGGCATTTGTGACGGTTGCCAAGCAAACACGTCGATGTTAGCCCGGAGGAAAGTGATGAGCGCGAGTTCCTATTTGTCGTTCAATCTTCCCGATATACAGGTGGTTTGAGCGGCATCAGAACCAATTTAGACGTCTTTGACGGGAATGTCGGTGTCGCCGCTTGGCTGCACTCGAGGTGCAGAAGTCGAGCCTCGTTGGCGAATGCTCGGGGGTTTTGGAGCTTGCTCCTACCTGGAGTCCTCCTCTTGCGCTGTGGTGAGCGCATGGAGTTCTTCCAGTGCAGTTACTCCGGCGGTGCGATCTCCGCGGATCCGGAGAACGCCTACGGGCGTTGGCATCTTCAACACCAGATAGCCATAATGAGCAGCCACCATGAATTTGTACAAGGCAGGTCTACCCAAGATGGCATTGAAGGGTAAGTTGATATGCGCGACGTCGAAGACCAACTTCTCGGTGTGGTACTTCTCCCGTGTCCCGAAGGTAACAGGGAGAGTAATAGCTCTGAGTGGGGTGATGGCCCCTGGACCTACTCCAGAGAAAGATCGAGAGGGGTGGAGGTCCGAAGGTCGGAGCTGAAGCTTAGTGAAAGCTTCGAAGCTGATGAGGTTTAGCCCCGAACCTCCGTCTACCATGACGTGGTGGAGCTGGATGTTATTGATGGTAGGAGATAAGGGTAACTGTCCTGCTCCAACCATGCTCCAGGGACAATCCGAAGCATCAAAAGTGATGGTTGTGTCCATCCACTTTCGGTGAGGTTCCGACCTAACTGTAGGAGCTACAGCGGCCATATCCCGACGCATAGTCTTGATGACGCGACGGGAGGTAATATCCCATGATTCACCAAAAATGGTGTTCATGGTCTTCTGACGCTCATTGTCAGAGACGTCAGAATCATCATCGACAGAGGTGTAGACGGCCTTCAGGACCTTTTTGGGATCCTGGAACCCTAACTCCTCTTCAGCCGGAGCTTCGTCAACTTTTTGTTTTCCTTCCCTCTGTCGGAAAGGAGATTCTTCCCGGCGCTTGTTGTAGCGCTCGACAAAGTTTTGGACCTCCCGGCAGTCTTCCAAACTGTGGCTGCCCGTTTTGTGAATGGGACACCACACTTTGGATTTGCCACTGTCTTCAGAGGACGGCCGAGGTCGCTTCTCGGGGTGTGGCCCCCGACCACCCGGAGCTGCAGCGGCTGCAACGTTGGATGTGCCGGCCGACGACTTGTTCTTGCCGTTGGTCTTCTTTTTCTTCTTACCACCCCCGGAGGTAGCGGTTTCTTCTTTGGAGGATTTCTTGTGATCCTCCGAGGCTGGTTTGGAGTGCATTTCACGGCCCTCCGCAACTCTGGCACATTTTTCTGCCAAGCTGAAGAGTTTCGTGACGCTGGTGATCTCCTTGATCGCCAACTTCTCCAACATCTTCTTGTCCCGTACACCCTGTCTGAATGCCACAATGACAGAGGCGCTAGAGATAGAAGGGATAGTGTTTCGTACCTGAGAGAACCTCTGGATGAATGACCGCAAGGATTCTCCCCCTTTTTGCACGACCGCAAAAAGGTCCAGTTCAGTGTCTGGTCGGGTGTATGAACTCCTGAAGTTGGCAGTGAACTGATGGCACAACTCCTCCCAACTGTTGATGGAGTTGGGTGAAAGGCTCATAAACCAGGACCTGGCAGTCCCAGTTAAGGCCACTGGAAAGTAATTGGCCATCACGGCCTCGTTTCCTCCAGCTGCCAAGATTGCAGTGGAGTATATCTACAGAAATTCGGCGGGATTGACAGTCCCGTCGAATTTTTCCGGCAGGTGAGGCCGGAACTTCTGTGGCCACCTAACCATGCGCAGGTGCATGGTCAGGGCTGAACAGCCTCCTCCTACTCCTTCAGGAGTAGAAAGGTCCTGAGCTTCCCGTCTTTCACGGGCACGCTCAATATGGACTCGGCCGTCATGCTGGCGGTATCGGCGATCAAGCTCCGCCCGGAGGTTATGAGTCGAAAGCCTTGATAACGTGTGAGTGCGTCGAGCCCCGGAGGGCAATGACGTCACTTGTTGCGATACAACACGTCTCCCGCTATTGGAGACGTGTGGACCAAGTCTTCCAGACAAAGTCCACCGCTGCGACGGGGCTCTTCCTGAAGGAGGAGGACCCTGGTTGCTGAGGCGTTCGGCTGCTGCTGCAACCAAATGCTCCACATCGGCCCTCCATTGCTCCAGTGCATCCCGGGATGCATCCGGAGGTGACGGGCGTTGGAGAAGAGCACGCGTTGCATGGAGCGCGTGTTCAAGGTTGTCATGATTTGCCGACGCAGTAATTGACGCCGGCGCACCATCACGCCGCCCAGCACGATTTGCTGGAGGAGACGGTGGTGGTGGGAGTGTGACTCCTGCTGGTGCTGAGGCTCCTGCCGGTGGCTGCCTATTGGAGGGATTGCCTCCAACAGCCTGAGCAGCAGGTTGGCCGTTGGATGATCCAGCAGTAGAATTCACCATTCTCAAAATCTCAGGCACTTCCTACCTGGCGCGCCAACTGTCGCTGGTTTGGAACCGGTAGATCTCCCTACACTACTAAAGTGATAGGGGAGTTTGATATTCGGTATGGGCGCGCGGAGATTCAAGAAGGTGAATAAGAATTGACACAGAAGACACAAGGATTTACGTGGTTCGGGCCGCCTGAGCGTAATACCCTACTTCACGGGTGTGTTGGTGTTGAATTAGCAGTATGAGCTTGTGATGAGCGTATGAGGCGCGTGTGTGTCCGTTCGGTCCCTCTGTGTATCGTCGGCCTGTCCTTTTATAGTACAGGGGTAGGCCGTTACAGGTTAGCCTGGCCCGACATGTGGCCTCGGCAGTTACTAGTATTGATACACGTTTAATTGCTCTTAATGACCTTGTAACGGGCTTTGACAGCACCGTTACTGGTATTAAGATCGTCCATTTAAGTGTCATTAATATGGTATTAATGACACTTAATCGGGTCTTGAAGTCCTTGATTCTCCTTTGAAGATCCGGAGCCGTTGCGAGGTCTTCCGGAGGTTAGAGGCTGAAGATCCGGCAGTTGGACACGTGGCAGCTCCGAAGCATACTGTGGAAACAGATAGCTCCGGGGCTACCTGACACATGTCAGGTCCGGAGCTTCTCTCGGTCTGGGGTTAAGTCCGGAGGTGCCATTTCGGTACATGGCCCGGGGCTTCCCCCTTGTGGGCGGGAGCTCCGGTTTGGTAGTACACGTGGTGACCCAGGGATTAACCATGTTGGAGAAGCGGGTCCAGTTATGTCTGACATGTGGGCCTTCGAGGGTCTTCAAACCAAGTAGATGATTTTCCTTTGAGATCTCTTCAGCCTCAAGGGGTGTACGGTTTCTAGGATACCGACAGAGATCGAGTTGGATGATGCGTCAACAAAGGGATTGGAGTTTCTAGAAGAGTGGGAAGATCCAGAGATGGAAGATGTTGGACTGGTGGCCATGGGGAGCGAAACAATCCTGATAGCATGTAGAGAGGAGGAATGATGATTACTCATTGAAGCAACGGGTACACCTTATATAGGCTAGCTCGTATAGTGTGAAATCAAAGCTAAACCTTTTCATACTACGCTAGTATAAAACCAAGACTAAACCCTTTCACACTACACTAATGTATATGCTAACATTAACACTAATGTATATGCTAACATTAATGAGGATTCAGTACAATCTACATATATTTTTTACAATGCTGTTGGTTGAAGACGTGACCGTTTCAACAATCATGAATTCATTTGGTTCTATATATGATGCCTTTATGTAATCTGCTAGGTTGATGTGCGGAACTTGACATGTCGGCCATACTCCAAAGCTTCCAGGGCAGACTGTGGATCTTCCAATCACACCTCTTGACTTTCAATGACACAACTACAACCAACCCTGGACCAGACACACGGACGTCTCGCGGGTTGGCAAGGGCCGTTTATGTCAATAGCTGGGCGACATTAGCTCGTCCTGTCAGTATTGAGCACCTTACCGATCTATGCCATGATGGCGCTCAAATTGCCCAAGTTGTTTATCAATGCACTGGATAAATTGAGGTGCTGTTTCCTATGGTCTGGCACACACACACCCAACGGTAACAGGTCCAAGGTGAACTAGATTAAGGTTTGTCGGCCACTGGATCGGGGCGGCTTGGGGCTGCTGGATTTAAATAGGTTTGGACAGACACTCAGACTTCGGTGGTTTTGGCACCAGTGAAGTTCTCCATCCAAGCCATGGATTGGAACGGAACTGCTAGTTGATTCCATTGACGAAGACTTGCTCGCCGCAGCTACCAAGGTCACAATTCGGAATGGCCGCCAAGCGAAATTCTGGGTTGACAATTGGCTGCACGGTTGCCTTTTAGCGTCTACCTTCTGAGAACTATTTAAACTGAGCCGACGAAAGAAGCGAACGGTCGCCCATGCCTTGCTTCATCAGACCTGGCTTCGCGACCTTATGCCCCTCCCTTCAATGAGCTTGTGGTCGGTGGTACTGCAGTTGTCCGAAGTACCGCAAGAAGTTGATCTCGCCAATGATCTGCAGTTACCAGATCAGATTAGTTGGATTGTCACAGGCAACAGACGAATTCTCGGTTAGTTCTGCCTATCGCCTACAGTTCGAGGGTTCCAACCTCTCTTGGTTCCCATCGCGTATCTAGAATATTTGGGCACCTCCGAAATGTAAGTTTTTTTGCTTGGCTGATGGCGCAAGACAAGTTGTGGTCAACAGCTCGGTTGCAGTGTTGAGGATGGCATAACCAATATTTTTGCACCTTGTGCATTCGGGGCGTCGAAACAACTCTTCATTTGTTCTCGGAGTGTCCTGTATCACGCCTAATCTGGAATTCAGTTGCTCATAAAATGGGGCTGCAGACATTTAACCCGATCACGTGGCCGACCACGTCGGATATTATGTCCTGGTCCCTGCATCTTGTGAGGCCGGAGCCCCATGCACAAGGATCACTGACCTTTCTTGTCTGCTGGGTCATATGGTGTGAAAGAAACCGGAGGTTTTTTTTTTTTTGATAAAAAGAGAAGAGGGTGCCTCAGATTCTCAATACAATCTCGGAGGAGGTTAGTCTTTGGATGTTGGCAGGCGCTAAGGGACTGCATTGGTCTCATCTTGGTCTATAATATGTGCTTGGCTCTAACTATCGATATGTTTATTATGCACCTCTAGTGCACAACACCGCCAAATCTAAAATCTGTACTAGATTGTACTCTACTCCTCTCTTATAATATATACCGGATCGGTTCCGAATCTTTCTAAAAAAATCTGCTAGGTTGATAGTTTGCTTTTACATTACGCGACGCAAATAAGTGGTTACATCTGAATCTGGCGGGTTCTTCTTCAGTTCAATCACCAGGTGGAGATGATGTTTTCGTTGATGCTACTTCTGGCAAATACTTTCTTCGTCTCAAAAAACTTTTAACTTTATAATTTAAAAATAAACTACAAAGCAACAAATTTTTTGAGACGGAGTGAGTACTCTCTTTGTTCTCAAATACGAGTACTTGTCACATGGTTCATATCAACAAGTGACAAGTATTCAGGGATGTAGCAAGTAGAAGAACTTTTTTTCATTATCACAGTGCAAGTTTAATATCAATACTCTACTCGTAGAGATCCAACACATACTCTTATTTTACCATTCAACCAACTTTGTAAATTTCAGAAAACTGTGAAATTATCATTTTATCCTCTCACTAACCACTCTCACGCTATTCATATTTTAAGGATCACACTTAAATAAGAAGAAGGTGAAGATATTGTAAGGTAAAGATGAAATAATTTTTTCTATGCACTTACAGATTCAAGTACTAAAATATTTTTAATTTGATTTAGAAGGTCAAATATTTAAGAACAGAAGGAATACTTATTTGAGTAAAAAAGGTGATGTGGCTACTACTATTACTAGTTCCTCAACTCAGGCTCTTTACAAAAGGCCTTTTTGTTTCTTTTGAAAGAAAGATGCAAAAATCACATGGATTTTGTGCAAATCAAAGGCCACGTTTGACACTCTCCTATCTCACTCACCAAATACGCCACTCGTTCTTTTTTATTTGTCACTGAGAAATAAAGCGGAGTTAGTAAAAAATAGTAATCTTTTTTGAGTCCCATGCCAGCAAGGGGAGAGTAAAATAAAAAAGAAAACCGGGCCCTCTACGCTTACAATGACCCGGTCCCAAACATGCTCCTCACTCTTCCACGCACGTCCAATAATCACATGTCTTTTTTTCTCTTTAAATAAACATATGACAACTGTTCTTATTCAGAACCTTCTCTAGAAAGAGATGAAATAAATTTCATTTTATCGTGTTCAAATCTATGTAATCGTGTATTTCATCCTTTCACGGGATAAAAAAGAAATTTCGGTGGCTCAAATCAAATTCAAAAATTCAAAATAAAATCAAATACCATTTCCGCCTCACCCCCTCCAGTTTTCAATACTTTTGGATTCGGACCTGCTGCTTCCTAAGCTCCTCCGCGGATTCCTTCTTCCTCCATCCTCATTCCTCAGCCGCCGCCGCCGCCCACCCCGAGCACTCGCCCTCCCTCCCTCCTCCTCTCGCCCTCGCCCACCCCCCGCCGCCGGTGACACGATGGTGGCTTCGGCTCTGTGGCAGCCGCAGGATGAGGGACTCCGCGAGATCTGCGCCCTCCTGGAGGCGCACATCTCTCCCAACTCCGACCAGGCCCGCATCTGGCAGCAGCTCCAGCACTACAGCCAGTTCCCCGACTTCAACAACTACCTCGTCTTCCTCCTCGCCCGCGGAGAGGTCATTGCTCCCTCCTCATCAACGCCTCTCTTCTTCTGATCGCACTGTCTTTCGCAAAGGCTAGGGTTCTATCCCTGCTATTTTTGTCCGCGGGTCCGAGTTTTATCTCTGCTAACCGTCTGTACTAGTTGCTATATTCTGCCGTGCCCATAGCGTTCCGTGACTTGTTTGCTAGTATGGACATGGACTAGGGCACAGTCAACTTCCTTGTTTCTAATGCTAACTTGTTGCGATGCCATTCCCATCAGCGTTTCAAAATAGTTTTAATAAATTCGTACCTGGTAAAGGTTGCAAGCATTGGGCTCAGTGTGTGGATAGTGTTACTTTCGCACTCAATTACAAGAAAAAAACAACTGATGTACCGGTGACTCTGCGGAAACAGTAGTGGATGCTGTGACATCCTAGAATTAGTTTCAGGGGATGCACTGAGTAGAACGAAGACCTCAATTCCATGTTAATTTGGGTACTAGCATTCACTAACATTTATCTTGTGTTCCGTGGTCTAGCTGACGTCTTGATAAATTTCCTGTTTGTACCAGGGGAAGTCTATTGAAGTTAGACAAGCTGCTGGCCTTCTGTTGAAAAACAATCTGCGGACAACTTTCAGTTCCATGCCTCCTTCATCTCAGCAATATGTTAAATCTGAGCTGTTGCCATGTATAGGGGCAACCAATAAAGCGATTAGATCCACAGTCGGAACAGTAATCAGTGTACTTTTCCAAATTGTTCGAGTGGTTGGATGGATTGAGTTGTTTCAGGCCCTGCACAAGTGTATGGACAGTAATGATCTGGATCATATGGAAGGTGCAATGGATGCTATATACAAGGTAATGTGCATTGATGTCAAACTTGAGCTTTAGTTCTGATTTCTGTCTTCCTAATCCTGAACACAACAAATACATAACATGATGGGACTCCTACTAGTTGTTATACACAGCAAAGCAGCGTGTGACAATGGCTATTTTAGTACACATGCTTTAAAGCTTGCTCGTTGATGACAGATCTGTGAGGATGTCCCTGAAGAGCTTGATGTTGATGTTCCTGGTTTATCTGAACGACCTATCAACGTGTTCATGCCAAGGATGCTGCAGGTTTCTATTCAACCATCCATCCATAAATAACCTATTACTTGCATAAACAATTTCCACTTCTGATCTCTGTAAATGACCAAAACATGTTCGTACGCCAACATATTGTGCTGCAGCTAAACATGTTTCTGGAGTCTGATATATCATGTATACTGTTTCTGTGTTAAGTTTGTTTTTTCCCCTTCAGTTTTTTCAGTCTCCACATGCAAGTCTTAGGAAACTATCACTGGGCTGCATCAATCAATACATTTTGGTGATGCCATCGGTAAGGGTCTCACCTTCCTCTAATTCCACCTTCTCTTTCTCAATACAATTGACTAATTGTTTGGATGTACATGCAGGCACTCTATATGTCCATGGATCATTACCTTCAGGGATTATTCAACCTTGTAAAGGACCCTTCAGCAGACGTTCGAAAACTGGTATTCACCACATCATTGTGCTATCATATTTTTAAGAGAATTGCATACAGTTCCCTAATTTGCAGGATAACCGGATTACACAGGATTCAAATGCACACAAATGAAATATTTCATGATCAAACTTGATTTTATTCCTAGCTGACGTGTCTCCAAGTGCACATTCAAGTGAAGATCCCTCAATTGTTTGTTCCATCTTTGATAATCTGTCACATTCATTTGTCAGGTTTGTTCGGCCTGGGTTCAGCTCATTGAAGTGCGGCCATCAATTTTAGAGGTAATATCAAGACATCATGTTTGTTGCCTATTACTAAGTTCCTCATGCCGGATCTGACATTGTATATTGAAAGCGCAGCCACATCTAAAAAATGTTACTGAATTGATCCTTCAAGCTAATAAAGACTCAGATGATGAGGTTGCTCTGGAGGCTTGTGAATTCTGGTATGTTTTCTATGAACATGGTATTCCAACATGTCATCAGAAATGAGTGTACGGTTGACTGCACAAACTATGCACCTAGGAATTCTCCTAAAAAAGGAAAATAGCTAGGAACATCCATTGACTATCTGATTCTGGGTTGTACTGGTGGTACTAATTGGGTATGTGCTAACTGCCATGCCCCTCGTCACTATTCAATATTTTGGATTCCATTTTTTCCACATTTTATTTATTGGCACATTCAGCTTGAAAACCAATCCTAAATTGAAATATGATATGGTTAGGAATTAGAAGCCTATTTATCTTTTCAAAATCCTATTGCTATGTAATGTTCTAACTGCTGTTTATATGTTTCAGGTCTGCATATTGTGATGTCAGCATGCCTCCTGAAGGCTTACGGGAGTTCTTGCCACGCTTAATCCCTGTACGTGTCTGTCTTCGAATAAACACAGATGTACCTTGGAGATGGTTGCAAATTCTTACATTTTACTTTTTTTCCTAGACTTTGTTATCCAACATGGTATATGCTGATGACGATGAATCACTTGCTGAAGCTGAGGTGCCATAAATTCTTTGTCTTGCATGTTTGACCAGCAGGTTATTGGTAGCAGTTGCTGATATATTTTATATGCTATATGCTTTTCAGGAAGATGAATCCTTCCCTGACAGGGACCAGGTTGGTTATGAATTTCTGAGAACAATCTTTCTCAGTGATAATGGCTTAATTTATGAATGTTTCCATCAATGGTCATCGATCATACGGCCTGTGCAGCTGTGCTTGCCCAGCAGAGTGGAGCATTCTCATTATAGATTTAGCTTGTTTCACAAGAGGCAGGGAGAGGGTGAACTTTTTTGTGGTTGTGGGGTGGTGATTCTGCAATTCTTGGCTCAGGCTATGTGTAGTTGGAGTTATTCTGTTGTTGCATTTTACTTAACAGGATAAATTAACCTTGCAGTTATGTACTTGTCAACTTTAAAAGGCATTGTAGCATACTGCAAAATTCTCAGTTGTTGTTTATTTATACTCTGAAGTAAGTTTTCACTACCATTATAAAGTACAAAGCGAGCCTCTGGTGACATGATGATGCTGGATCGCTGGCTTGATAGGATTCATACCTTTAAGTTGGCTGCCACAAGTTTTCAACATTTATGTCCTGTTTGTTTTCATTCTGTGAATGAGAGATGAATAATGTGTAACAGGATCTGAAGCCCCGCTTCCATGCCTCTCGATTACATGGATCTGAAACTGGAGAAGATGATGTGAGTTCAGATTTTTTTTGCCCCGCTCTTTTTAAGCAGCTGGATGGTTTTTGCCAACTAGACCACCTAAGAAAACTCTGCTGATTTAAGCAGGATGATGACGATGCTGTAAATGTCTGGAATCTGCGGAAGTGTAGTGCTGCAGGGTTGGATGTCCTGTCTAATGTGTTTGGTGACGACATCCTTCCGACTTTAATGCCATTGATTGAGGTAATTGTACTCCCGATTGTTTGATCTATGACATTTTTTTGTTGAAACTACTACTCAACTGATTAAATTTAGCATTTACAACTTTTGGTAAATCATGTGGGTTATGATCGCCTTTTAGTACACACTGTTCGTTTTTCCTCTAAATATTGTGCATGCTTTGAGTTCACTTGAGAAAATAATGTGAAACTCCTCCATAATCTTTGGAAGTTGTTTTATTGCACTAGTTAACTAGCATGGCAGGAGAGCCCTAAAAACATTCCTGAGAGTTGCCCCACATATCAGGAGTCCAGAAACAGTCCATCTTTAAGCTACTTAATGTTGAGTGATGCTGTTTTCACTTTGTAGAATGCGTATCCTGAATTCCTGATATTATTATTTGGATGGTTGTCCAAGTGTTCAAAGCTTTGGATGACTTGTATTGTAATTGGTGCTGCGTAGTGCATACTGTGTCTATGTTCGGTCCCGTGCTGCAGGCCAGTTCGGCCACGGGGCACCTGGGAGTCGTATTGGTGTAGGACTCCGTGGATAAGAGTCCTATTTTTTATATAGAATAGATTGCCGCGGTTTAAATTAGAAAAAGAGAGTCCTAGTCCTAGATAGAATTAAACTGCATGTAATCTGGCTAAATAACTATATAAGGCCGGTAGGCCAGTGAATACAATAACCCCTCCAGTTATCCCTGACTTTCCTTGCTGGAATTCCAACAGTCTAGTCTTGCATCTTTTCATCTTTTGGTTAAAAGGTGTGCACCATTTCTGTATTTTGCAGCAAAATTTGGCTCGGACAGATGATGATTCTTGGAAGGAGAGGGAAGTTGCTGTTCTGTCACTTGGTGCTATAGCAGAAGGGTGCATTAGCGGACTATATCCCCTCCTTCCTCAGGTAATTTTGAGGAGCTGATAGTCATTGCTATGTGAACATATGTTGCCATAGTATCAATCAATTATCTTCCCTGCTTTGGTATAAAACTAGAAATGAGTAAAGATCTCATCATTAAATATAAATTATCATTTGGCAAAGTTTACAGACCGGATTCTGTCATGAGTCCTCTGTAACATATCTATCTATAGAATTGTATCACATTGTTTGGTAATTTGAAATGCTCATCTGGAGGATCATACTTTGCCATATTTACATACCTGGTAAACTTAGCTTAAATAGTATTATCATTTATCATTTGGAAAGTTGTCTCAGCAACACTGTCCATGAAGGCACAAACCAGTTTCCTGGCATACTATTCTTTTGGGTCGGATGGCTAGTATGCATTACCTAGTTTTATGCATTGCTCTGTCAACTAGTTTGCTGACATACCATTGTTATTAGTTTTTTTACTAAAACTGTATACGCGCTTTGCTTGATGTTATGTGTTGTGCATTTTACAACATGTCTTTATTCAAATGCAGATTGTCGCCTTTCTTATACCACTTCTTGATGATAAATTTCCTCTTATACGAAGTATTACATGTTGGACCCTTTCCCGGTACAGCAAATTCATTGTCCAGGTAACAAGGCATTCTTATTGATGATATTATCGTTGTTTCTGTTGTTGAAGGGCTTCCTTGATGGCTCCATCTATTCATATGATGTTTTAGGGATGTGGGCGCATTGTTGATGCATTGTCTGCTATTCCATTTGTGGTTATTGTTGAATTATATTCTTTTTATTGGTGCAGAGCCTTGGTCATCCAAATGGTCGTGAGCAGTTTGATAAGATATTGATGGGATTGCTCAGAAGGATCTTGGATACTAACAAAAAAGTGCAGGAGGCTGCTTGCTCGGCTTTTGCAACTCTTGAAGAGGTTATTTATACGTCTTAGAATGCTTTTCTCCTAAAAATTTATGTACAATAGTACATATTGCCTTTTTATTTTCAGGAAGCTGCGGAAGAGTTGGTACCATGTTTGGAAATAATTTTGCAGCACCTCATGTGTGCCTATGGAAAATATCAGGTCATTCAGAAGCCAAATATTTCGGTTTTGCAAACGCATTGACTTTACCGTCCCATTAATGCTTCTGTTTTCAATGTTCTTAACCCTAGTTCATATTTTCTTCTGAGCAGAGACGAAACCTCCGAATACTATATGATGCTCTTGGTACTCTCGCTGATGCTGTTGGAGCAGAACTAAATCAGGTGTCAACATCATCATGAATTCTTCCCTGTCCTATCCTCTTATGTCATTGAGCAAGCAATTCAATTTTTTTCCACTCCATCAATATGTTATAATGCGTTCCAGTTTCTTTTTTTGGTTTATAACTCTTTTAAGATTCTATGCAGGCGAAATATCTGGATATATTTATGCCTCCTTTAATCACAAAATGGCAGCATCTTTCTAACTCTGATAAAGATCTGTTTCCACTTCTTGAATGTTTTACATCTATCGCACAGGTACTATTATTTTGATCCACACATCTATGTAGTTCTAAACATGTTGTCTTCAGGTGCATAGCATCCCTGTCTTGTTATCCTTCTTTATGATTATCTTGGTTGCAAGTGCTGTACTATAGGGTTGTAACAATTTGGAGGCGCGGCCGGCGGCACCTCTGGGGTTTGGAGATCGGGTTGGGAGTCAGACAGTTAGGGTTGAAAGGTTATTGGGCCGGTTGGGCCTTAAAATACCCCCCCCCCCCCCCCCCCCCCCACGTCCCTGCCCCAGCCGCGCCTTCACTGCCCCGGCGGTGCCTCCCCTTGCCCTAGCCTCGCCTCTGCCCCGGCAGCCAGGCTGGAGCGCCTAGGCGACACCTTTTGAACACTGCTTTGAGTTGCCTTTTTTATACTGGAATAGAACTGTCTGAATTATTTAGAACACAATATTGTTCTCTATTATCCATATCCTTTTCTGAGCTGTTCCTGAAGATCTTACTATATATCATGTGCCATAAATTCAACCTTTTCAGGCATTGGGACAAGGATTTGCTCAGTTTGCCGAACCAGTGTTTCAGAGGTGTATTAATCTTATTCAATCCCAACAGTTGGCGAAGGTCTGTGTTATCATTTCCTTCTCTATGTCATACTGTCACCAGTATATCTATTTCTTTGATATTTTTTTGTAGTGAGACCTATTTTAGTTTTTACTTTTTAGTTTGATATTCCTCACTCATCATAAAGTTTTTAGTTTGTTTGCAGTGAGACCTATTTTTTCAACCAGGGGATGGGGGATAAAACTGCAGCTTTACCATACACTAGCCCAACTTTTACTTGCTAGAGGCTAGATGTTTCTATTTCAACTAGACCTTGTAGCTGCTCTAGGAAATTGGTCAACATCAACTGCTTAAATATCTCATTTAACTCTCATGTTAAATAAATTAATAATGTAATATACTAATATCAAGTTGGAGCTTTCCAATCATGCAGAACCATATTTCTGTAGCAAGTTTCAGCTTATTAGTCTAACGGCCTGTGAAAAGTTTCTGATTTTGATCCCTTAAGCATGAAAAATGGTTTTACCGATTTTAGTTGAACTCTTCTGGATCTGGGTCATCTAAAAAAACTCGATACAATGTGCTGCAGCCTACAAGTTCCAATGCTGTAAGATATTAAACTCACATTTGTTTTCCTGTTTCTTGCTGGTTCTCGTTAAATATGCAGGTTGATCCTTCTGCAGCTGGTGCATTGTATGACAGGGAGTTTGTTGTCTGCTCATTGGACCTACTGTCTGGACTTGCAGAAGGTCTTGGTGCTGGCGTCGAGAGCCTGGTAGTTTCTTGTCTTTGGTTATGATCTACTGCTATTTATTATCGCATAAATTATCATTTTTTCAAGGGCGTTGTACCACGTGTCGGGTAGAAAAATCAGTCGTTGTAGGCTTGTAGCAGGGTAGCTGAGTTAGGAGTTTGTAAACAAATTCTTTTATGGAAAGGGCATTCCACTTGTCCACTTGTGTTGTTAGTATTGATTGGCATAATGTGAAATTAATTTCAGTAAGACTAACTATTGATGCTTGTCCGTAATGCTTCTTACTAAGAAGTAATTAATATTGGCAACATATCTAGTGTAAATGGTCTTTGTGGTGCTAACATGTTAACAGCCATCCATAACCATTTGATTCATCACGAGATACCACAATTATGGGTGGTTGAGGACTCACCTATCACTTAAATGGAATGTCCCCTATTATCACAGGGAACAAGTGATACGTCGGTCTTTCACCACCCTTAATCGTTGTCTCTTGTAATGGATTAGATGATCATAGATGTTTGTTTGCATGCTAGCACCACAAAGGTCACATTGGAAATCTGGGTGAAAAGACTTGAAAAATTGCTTAAATTGCCTGCTTTATTCATCGGAAATACTTGGCTACATGTAGCCCAATATAGATAGAATCCTTCCATATTTAAACTACTCTAGAGATAGAAACTAATCCCATCTCTTACCTAATCTCAACAGTCCAGATTGACTCAAATTAGACACATTTTTATCCCCAGGATGGGCTCATCTTCATCTCGCACTCGACCTCGGGATGAGCGCATCTTCATCTCGAGCACACCTCTCCGTGTGACGCTCATAGTCACCCCATTGTCACGAACCACCACTGCCACATCCATGGGTACACCTCCCTTGCACATGATCAACACTAGAAAGTCCAGCCCAGCCCAACTACCACGACCGGTCCGGCCTAGTTGGCTCTTCCTCTACACCTCACACACATTCTTCCTTCTCGCTGCACATGTCAAGAAGGCCAAGCCCAAATGTCGGTCCACTACTGTTGTTCACGTAGGCTAGGCCCAACCTAGTCCAATCGTCTTCTTCTCTCCTTCCTCGAACCTTCGCACATCCGACCTCCTCTCTCAAGCTGTAGGCGTTGTTGTTCCCCGTCGTCGGTCGCTAATGTGCTGCGCCTTCGTCCTGAGGCCGTCGCGGCCCTGCTGCTTCCTTGGCCACCCTCTATGCAGCTTGTGCGTTTCTGGTCACACAACTGTGTATAATCCCCACCGCACCTCGATTCCTCATCGAGCACACCAGATTTGGCCTGCTACGTCGAGCCCGAGCGCACATCTCCTATGCCGAGAATCGATGCACCTCTGCTGAGATCTGCTTCTTCCTTGCGCCGCGCTCCTGTCAGCTTTTCGTCTTAACAATGACCCCGACACAAGGTACACTCGAGCTTTCTCTGCCTCCGACTGGAGCTCCTCCTCTGGTACGGGATATTCCAGCCGTCGAGCTCATGGTCATCAACTCGGCTGTGCCAACGAGTTTCACAGGGATTCGCGCCCATTCGCTGGTGTCCTCAAGCCCCGCCTCCGATCAGCGCCCTTGGCCACCCCCGGGAGCAAGCATGTCCTCCCGGGGGCAAGCTCTAGAACCCTAGCTGTGATGCCAAATGTTAGAAATCCGGGCGAAAATAGACTTGAAAAATTGCTTGCTTTATTCATCAGAAATACCTAGCTATATATATAGCCCAATAGAGACATAATCCTATTTAAACTACTCTAGAGATAGAAACTAATCCCATCTGTTACCTATTCTAGACTGTCCAGATTGACTCAAATTGGACTCTATCTAAACTTCCTATTTCTTTTTTTTTTTTGACGGCAACAACTTCCTATTTATGTTCTGATCCTTTCCCAAACTGACCAGATCTGAATGGAATATAACTCTACCAAATCTGATCTGTTCTGATTTCTAACATATCACTATCAAACTAATTTATGTTTCCTAGAAAACAAGTTTAATTCCAACAGGTCATTTAAACCATATATGTTAGTGCACTAATATTTGATAAAATATTAAAACCAGTGCACAATTGTGACGTTTATGTTCATTATTGAATATGCATTGATTGGTTGCTAGACTATGGAGTTAATACTTTTTATTTTGTTGGCAAGTTTCTGTGCAACATTAAGTACACATTAACTGGTAAAGGTGTTTTTAAATATGATTATTCTGAATATTGCTTATGAACTTTGTGTATTCATGTCATCTTCATTGCGTGTAGGTTGCACAGAGCAATTTGAGAGATCTACTTCTGCAGTGCTGTATGGATGAAGCGGCTGATGTTCGTCAAAGTGCGCTTGCCCTTCTTGGAGACCTTTCTAGGGTTGGCTGCTAACCACCAAAGCTCTTAATTTGTTTTTTATAGATGATTTTCATTCTAACAAATTTAACTCCCTTGATATTCTAGGTTTGTCCAATACATTTGCATCCACGTCTTCAAGAATTCCTTACTGTTGCAGCAAAGCAATTGGTAAGCACATCATTATGGTTTATTCTTCTTACTATTATCTTTATATTGTTCTTACAAAATTTAATGCTGCAGAACCCTCAATCAGTAAAGGATGCTGTGTCAGTAGCTAACAATGCTTGTTGGGCTATTGGAGAATTAGCAATCAAGGTTAGTGCCTAGTTTTATACCTTTTGGATTGGTGCTCTTACTGCAACCCAGGCACAATAGTTAAAAAAGAAATGGCAGTAACCCAGACACCATATTTAAGAAAGAAATAGCAGCACCATAGTTGAAAAAGAAATTGCGGTAGCCCAGACACCATATTTGAAAAATGAATTTGCCAAGACCTTTCGGTTTAACAATGGTAGTGTTCCAAGGGTTTGGCATGGGTCCTCTTGCCAGAGCCCAGATGGCACTTATAGTCTTATAAGTAGTTGTGCACTGGCAGCCATAGAGCTCGTTTTCCCATGCTCATTGTTGCTGTTTTGACATTTGGGTGTTTGTCATATTTCCTGCAAACACTTCAGTGTCACTAATCTTTGCCTCTCCAGATTGGCAAAGAAATTTCGCCGGTGGTGATCACTGTTGTCTCATGCTTGGTTCCTATTCTAAAATCCCCAGAGGTAAATGGTTTTTGAAGTTTGTACCATGTTCTGGAGTTATATTTCAGCTGAATTCCTCCTTTTTTTTCATGTTGGCAGGGTTTAAACAAGTCACTTGTTGAAAACAGTGCAATCACTCTTGGGAGGCTGAGCTGGGTCTGTCCAGACATCGTGGCCCCTCATATGGACCATTTCATGCAAGCATGGTGCGATGCCTTGTGCATGTAAGTATCCATTTGTTTTTTTCCCCTTCTTGAAACAAGCATTCCTTTTCTGGATTGTGTATAGTACATCCAAATGAGTTTAGAATGGCCCGTGCTTGCTTTCTTGCTTGATATATGGGACTTATTTGCATTGGCTCATGCAGGATAAGAGATGATTTTGAGAAGGAGGATGCATTCCATGGCCTGTGTGCAATGGTACATCTACACGCCTTGACAAAACGTTTGCAATTGATTGCATTATCCATTTCCATGATTTACGTTCGAAATATTCTGTGTTATTTCAGGTTGCAGCTAACCCTACGGGGGCGGTGGGTTCACTAGCTTACATCTGTCAGGCCTGTGCAAGTTGGAATGTGAGTTGTGTGCAGTTTCCATTAAATCAACCCGTTTCTGGCTCCAGTATCCAATTCCCCATGAACTCATTTTATTTTTGTCCAGGAGATAAAAAGTGAAGGTCTTCACAATGAGGTGTGCCAGATTCTGAATGGGTATAAGCAGGTAAAGTTGGTTTCTTTGCGTCTGCGTTGCTATTTTGAATTTCTGACGCGAGAATTACAACTGTTATTGTGTGTTGCCTTAGATGCTTGGAATTGGAGGCTGGGAACAGTGCATGTCGGCCCTAGAGCCAGCAGTTGTGCAGAGATTAGGTAGATACGGAGTATAGGGATGCGAAGAAGCTTGGTGCAGAGATTAATCATTCACCAACAATACTACCGGCGGTGACAGAGAAGGAAAGTCAGTCGGGGTCGAACTTGTGTGTGATTTTACAGATATTCCGCCTGGTTGGTATTTGTGTACTTGGTGCGCAAAAGAAAGCACACAGTTACCACCACCAAAGTTGTATTGATCGGTGGGGACTTGGTTTTGTTTTTGTCATTCCACCCACAGACAACAGCGAGTTGTTGAAAGGTTTTGTAGCGTGTAATTTTGTGGTTAGGTGTAGGGAAGGGGTTGTTCGGTTGTTCCGTTGTTCGTTCTCTCTCTCACACACTCCCTCTCTTTCTTGTTTACAGCTGGGGATTGAATACCAATTCATTTCACATAATAAAGTTAATCAACTATTGATGCACCATTGTTGGGCTTATGCAAGTAGTCACCTAGCTACTCATGGCATGACTTTAGTTATAGCCAGCCTCAAGAGGTTTGGCAAGATAACATCAAAATAAGTCATTCATGTGAATGTAAAATCTAGTATAAATTCGTTGTCTTTTTTCCTGTCGCACTTGTTAAATGGAATGAATAGATACCCACAAAAGAAAAAAAGACCCTAGGAATTCAGTTGGCGGTGCGAAAGTGATTAAGCGAAATAATTTTATATCCTCTCTACAGTATTGTTGTCATTTCTTAGTTCACTTGAATTAAGAAGTGATAAGTACATCCTTCTTTCTAAATTATTTGTCATTATGACAAGCTTTTTAGTTCAATTTTGAACTGAAAAACTTGTTTTAGGAAGGAGGAAGTATTTGGGAACGGAGTGCTTGGAGCGCTCTCAACATACGTAGGGTAGGGATGGGACTAAATCCTGAACGGAGAAAATAGTTTGGCACCGAGGGGCTGGGGCTCCGCGGAGATCCGAATAAATAATACAAGTGCGAGCCTTCTCTAGCTAACCTTATCGGCTTATCCCCTAGCTCGCTCGCTCGCTCCAACAGACGACGGCACGGCAGTAAACTGAGGCAGAGACAGAATTAGGAAGATGCTGCTCACCTCCCCCTTCGTCTCCCCCCTGAGGCTGAGCCTGAAGGTCCAGGTCCAGCCCATCGTCGCCGCGGCGCTTCGCATCGAGGCGGCGAAGCAGATGACGGGGCGGGTGGTGACTACCAAGGCGGACAAGACGGTGGGGGTGGAGGTGGTGCGCCTGGCGCCGCACCCCAAATACAAGCGCCGCGAGCGCATCAAGAAGAAGTACCAGGCCCACGACCCCGACAACCAGTTCAAGGTCGGCGACATGGTCGAGCTCCGCCGCTCCCGCCCCATCTCCAAGACCAAGCACTTCCTCGCCATTCCGCTCCCGCCCCGCGACACCCGCCGCAAGTCCCAGCTCCTGCCGCCGCTCCAGTCCCAGTCCCAGTCGCAGGTAGACCAGACCTCCGCCGAGTGACCTTCGTCGATCTCTGGCTGCCTAGCTTATTAGCCTTACCTCTCCCCTTGCAACGTCATCATCTATCATCAATCCATCCTATCCTATGTGTCATCATCTATCTTCTCTAAAAATGCCTTCTTTGTTACTTTCCCTACTTAGTACTACAATTTCGGTTTGGAATTTTTCTATGATATAATATGCATTCCCATTTCAATGACAAAATTTGATTTGTGCCTGTCTGTATTTGCGGATGTAAAATTTGAGGACCCAATCCAACTCCCATCTGCAGTTTTAGAGGAATGACGAGTGCAAGAGCATTGCTATCCATCATCACTTTTGTTACAATGTTTTTTGTAGCCTACAAATCACGGTATGCTTCAAAAAAGCACATAACTGTCCTAATACAGAATGTACAAGGGAAACATGGAGCTGAACTATGCATCCCAGTAAAATTACAATGAACAGAGCTAACGAGACTCATGTAATGTCCAATCCAGCAGTCTAGCCCACACAATGTACTAAAAATACCTTGGACTGCTTGTTAGTGGACTTGAGTTCTTTTTGTCCTCGCCTATGCCCAACAGGCACTAGCTCGGGTTTGAAGGTGTGGAAGGCGGTGACAGACACGTATTGTGCAGCTTCGTACTACTCAGCTCGGAATGAGAATATGACGGGTACAACCTACTTTGCGTGTGTTAAAGATGGCTGTCGCCGGCAAGCCCCTTGATGATGAGCATAGAAGACCCGGCCTGAAGGTCAACCTACTTTGCGTGTGTTAAAGATGGCTGTCGCCGGCAAGCCCCTTGATGATGAGCATAGAAGACCCGGCCTGAAGGTCAGGCAATGCACCCACCAGTGGTGATTTCTCACTAATGCAACATGGCACAATTACACTGGCCGGTAATCGTCGTGGTCGAGGATACCGTAGTGGGGGCCGTGGTCAAACGTCAACGTCAAGGCGGTGGTCGACAATACAATGATGGAGGTCCTAAACCGTTACTCTCTCCAGATCTCTCCAAATCTTTTTATTTATCACCGATTAATTTATTTTTAAATTAGCCGACAAATAAAAAGATTCGAAAGAAATATGTCAGATTTACAGTGGAGAGGGTCAAGGCCCGTCAGACAGGTCAACTGGTGCCGTCATAGAGTCCTATGTCTTGGACACAAACCACATGTATGGTTGAATTAATCCTGACATCTATGTAAGTCCATCTGATTTTGTGCTTATGAAATACGGTGTGATATACCTACTGTTAGAGATATAATAATAGTATTATATCTGATGATATATTAGGGGTTTACTTGCATATTTGTCACTCTTATACATCTATTTATAGAGGCTTCCGGTCTTCTCAATAATACAAGATCTGAAGATCCAATATTCATAACATGATATACAGAGCTTAGATTTTAGATCCTTAACCCTAATTTTATTTTCTGGCGGCGGCGGTTTCTCTTCGTGAGGTATTTTGCCGATCGATGCCGCCGCCGCCGAGAGTCTTCGCGTCTGGTTTCCATCTCGAAATCCTTGCAGTTGGCCGCCGCCGGACGACCCGTCGCCAAGTTTGGCTCTGGCTCCTGCAGATCCACCCGCGGCTATCGTCCTTCTCGGGCAGATGCGTCTCCACCAACTCCTTCAACGTCTCCGTCGCGAAGGCGTTGATCCACCTCGGACAGTCGATCGCGGCCTCGGCGGCCACGCGCAGGTGTCAGCCAAAAACGTCGGCTTCTCCGTCGCGGTGCTCATCTTCGACGGGCCGCTATCGCCGTCTTGCTCGAGTGCAGCATCGTGCCGCCTTCGGGCCTGCTTCGGATCCTGCGGACCTCCCCGCTCGGTCGCCTCGCCCGATCCACTCCGCTTCGCCTGATCGTCAGATGGCGGCGGCGGCGGCTGCCGTGCAGAGCGGTACGACGCCGTGGACGCGTACACACCGCAGAACCACGAGGCCTCTCCTCCTCCTTCCACCGGGGCCCCACCAGCGCCAGGAGCCGAGGCGAAGGCGACGTACGCCGTGAATGCGGCAAAGGCGGTCGCGAAGCCGAGCACCGTGAGCCTCATGTGGCGCCGTGAGAACAGTCGAGGGGGCCGAGGGGCTCGGTGTCCGCGCACGCCAGGACGCTCTGCTTCCACAGACCCTTCATGCCACCCGGCAGTGGTGGCGGCGGCGGTTTACGTGCAGCTGCTGTTTCCCGTGAATCTATTCACGGCGCAGCCGCCTACGAGATTTCTCTTCCGCACGTGAGTCTCAGGGAAGCATTGGAGTGGCCGATGTCAGCATGACATCAGCACAACGTCACATCATCAAAGCTATGGTTTCTTAAAAAAAGAAAAAAAAAGAAAAAAAATTCAGGCGGCAGCCGATGACTCCTCTTCGGATAGGAGATGAAATTGACGTCTTTTGGGTGTCTTCTTTTAGCTGCCGTGACGTCTTATCTATCATTTATTCGGGAGTTCCGTCTACGCCTCGTAAAAAAAATGCTATCTGCGCCATTTCTTTTGCGCTCTCGCCGTTGCCTGCTGCTGCATATGTTTGCATCTTGCTGTTTTGGTCATCTTCGTCATGATGACTTTCTCCTTCGGTCGGAATTCCAGCTATGCGGTGTGCTTTTCAATTGCACTAATAGCCGTGATTGGATTCCACATATGCATCTATATATGTATGGTTTACGACTTTGGCAGTGCTCATGGACGATCTCTGGTTGGTATTGATCCTCGTCGGCGTGATTCGCAGCATGTTTGGGAGCTTGACTGACTTGGTCTTCCGCTGCGCGTGCCAGTTTTGCCGACTCCTGTTTTGCTGCTTCATCTACATCGACATTTGCAGAGTGGGACTACCTTTTGAATCATCTTTGTGACTCTTCAGCATGTTTTTATCTTCAAACTCAATGTTCTTGATGCACCTTGAGTTTGAGGGGGGTATTAGAGATATAATAGTAGTATTATATTAGATGATGTATTAGGGGCTTACTTGCATATTTGTCACCCTTGTACATCTATTTATAGAGGTCTCCGACCTCCTCAATAATACAAGATCTAATACAAGATCTGAAGATATATTCATAACACCTACATTGTGAAAGTCACGAAAAAGAGAATTAAAATATGTAGAATACGTTTGTTGTATGTAGCAGCAGTCACACCAACATCTTTTACTCCATCCGGACGATATTTTACTTAGAGAATATGAGAACAAAATCAATCCATCCATCCATCGAGAGGGAGAGAGAGAGCATATGTTTGTCAGTTAATTTCATTTCCTTGCATTGTACATCCGGCAAAAAGCTAGTTTGACAATATAGGAGGAGCATGGTGCTCCATGTTGTATGTATATGGATGATGAGGGTGGTTGGCTGGATAATCCGATGGCTAGGAGAGTCCGGACAGCCAAACAGACCATGATTGGTTGCTTCCTGCAGTAGAACAGTAGAAGGTTGGATCATCTATCCAATCCAATCAAGTGGTGGATCCAATTAGGTTTGGTAAGGTGTTGGGGATCAATGATGTCCTTGTCGTTCTCGTTCCTGCACGAAGATGAGAATGTCATGGCATGGTGGTGAGGATTGAGAATCATCCCTCCCCTGCTTTTTCCTTTTGGTGCCATGATGTAGAAGACGATGGCCCAACCGACGACGACAACCACTGGACACTGCCCTGCCCTGGAAGGACGTCTCTGCTAGGTGGGCCCCAGCCTTTGCACCGCCAAAACCAACCACCGCTCTTCTTCTCGCTTCCAAACTTCCAGTTCGTCTTCTTCCAGCCGATTGAGAGAGCAGAGCGGAGAGAAAGAGAGACCATAAGACCATCCGCAGTGGTTCACTGTAAAGTTTATTGGACTCGAAATATAGAGTAAATTACTGGAAGTATAAAGTAAGTGTCCAGAGTGAAATTCTGGAAGTATAGAGGATATACTGGAAGTATAGAGAGATAGAGTAAGTTTTAGAGGAAACCGCTGCGGATGGTCTAAATCTCAGCCGCCGCCGCTACTGAGTTGATCATCGTCGTCGTGCTCATGAGGGTTCCCACTTCCCACTCTAGCTAGTCTGGAGGCGGGAGGAACAGCAGCAGCAGCAGCCTAGCCTAGGCTTGCTTCTTCATCACTTCACTTGCCGATCATCGAGTTCCTCCACAAAAAGAAAGAGAAAGAGAAAGAATGAAGCTCGCCGTGGAGATCTCTGACGCCTCCGACCTCGCCACCAAGGACGGCGCCGGCTCCTGCAACCCCTTCGTCGAGGTCGAGTTCGACGACCAGCGCCAGCGCACCGCCACCAAGCCCGCCGACCGCTCCCCCTACTGGAACCAGACGCTGCTCTTCGACGTCCGCGACCCCGCCCGCCTCCCCTCCCTCTCCGTCGACGTCTCCGTCCTCCACGACAAACGCCTTCAGGACCACAACGCCCTCCGCCCCCACACCTTCCTCGGCCGCGTCCGCATCAACGCCGACTCCGCCGCGCCCTCGCCCGCCGAGGCCGTCCTCCAGAGGTACCCGCTCGAGAAGCGCGGCCTCTTCTCCCGCGTCTCCGGCGACATCGCCCTCAGGCTCTACCTCATCCACCACCAGGATGATGAACAACCCTTCTTCCCTTCTCCGCCCACCGCCGACACCTACCCAGCAGTCCGCAGCCAGCAGCAGCGGCAGGAGGACTCGGAAAGCGTTGCCAGGTCCGCCTTCGCTGCTGCTGCTGCTGCCGTCGGACAGCAGCAGCAGCAGCAGCAGCAGGACCAGCAGCAGCCTGCAGCAGAGACCAAGCTGGGGAAGAGCAGCCACGAGGAGCCCCCTCCTCGCGTCTTCCGCACCGTGCCATCCGACCAGCAACAACCGACGAGGACGAGGGCCACTCTTCACGCCGTCGCCGCACCTCCCCCGCCTCCCGGCCAGGCGGTCGTCATGCCCCGCCCCGCCGCCCCTGCCCCCGGCGGCCCTCCTCCACCAGGCGCCGCCTACGGGCTGGTGGAGACCAAGCCGCCGCTGCCGGCCAAGATGGGCCCTCGCGCGGCGGCGGCTGCGGTGGCCAAGATCGCGTCCACGTACGACATGGTGGAGCCCGTGTCCTACCTGTTCGTCAGCGTGATCAAGGCGCGCGACCTGCCGACCATGGACGTCACCGGCGCGCTGGACCCCTTCGTCGAGGTCAAGCTGGGCAACTTCAAGGGCATCACCAAGCACCTCGAGAAGAACCCCAACCCGGTGTGGCGCCAGACCTTCGCCTTCTCCCGCGACCACCTCCAGTCCAACCAGCTGGAGATCGTGGTCAAGGACAAGGACGTGCTCAAGGACGACTTCGTCGGCCGCGTCACCTTCGACGTGTCCGACATCCCCAGCCGCGTGCCCCCCGACAGCCCGCTGGCGCCGCAGTGGTACCGCCTCGCCGACCGCTCCGGCGAGAAGCTCCGGCACGGCGAGATCATGCTGTCGGTGTGGATGGGCACGCAGGCCGACGAGGCGCTCCCGGAGGCCTGGCACTCGGACGCGCACTCGCTGTCCCTGGAGGGCCTCAGCAACACGCGCGCCAAGGTGTACTACTCGCCCAAGCTCATCTACCTAAAGGTGGTGGCCATCGCGGCGCAGGACGTGGTCCCCGCCGAGAAGGGCCGGCCGCTGGCGCCGACCATCGCCAAGATCCAGCTGGGCAGCCAGGTCCGGCGCACGAGACCGCAGGGGTCAGGGTCGGCGAACCCGGTGTGGAACGAGGAGTTCATGTTCGTGGCCGCGGAGCCGTTCGAGGAGCCGCTGGTGGTGACGGTGGAGGAGCGCGTGGCGGCGGGGCGCGACGAGCCGGTGGGCCGCGTGATCATCCCCGTGGCGGCGCCCTACGTTCCCCGCAACGACCTGGCCAAGTCGGTGGAGGCCAAGTGGTTCAACCTGTCCCGCGCCATGACGGTGGACGAGGCGGGGGCGGGTGCGCCGGCGAACAAGGAACGGACGTTCGCGAGCAAGATCCACCTGCGCCTCAGCCTGGAGACGGCGTACCACGTGCTGGACGAGCCGACGCACTACAGCAGCGACCTGAACCCGGCGGCGAAGAAGCTGCGCAAGGGCTCCATCGGCATCCTGGAGCTGGGCATCCTCGGCGCCAAGAACCTGTCGATGAAGAACACCTACTGCGTGTCCAAGTACGGCCCCAAGTGGGTGCGCACGCGCACGCTGCTCGGCACCGTCAACCCCTCCTGGAACGAGCAGTACACGTGGGAGGTGTTCGACCCCTGCACCGTCCTCACCGTCGCCGTCTTCGACAACGGGCACGTCTTTGTTGCAGCTGGGGGAGGAGGCGACGGCGCCAAGGACCAGCGGATCGGCAAGGTGCGCGTCCGGCTGTCCACGCTGGAGACCGACCGCGTGTACACGCACTTCTACCCGCTCATGGCGCTCACCCCGTCGGGGCTGAAGAAGACGGGCGAGCTGCACCTGGCGGTGCGCTTCACCTGCACGGCCTGGGCCAACATGCTGGGCATGTACGGCCGGCCGCTGCTGCCCAAGATGCACTACAGCAACCCCATCTCCGTGCTGCAGCTGGACTACCTCCGCTTCCAGGCCATGCAGATGGTGGCGGCGCGGCTGGCCCGCTCGGAGCCGCCGCTCCGGCGGGAGGTGGTGGAGTACATGCTGGACGTGGACTCGCACATGTTCAGCCTGCGGCGGAGCAAGGCCAACTTCAACCGGATGACGTCGCTCTTCTCCGGCGCGGTGGCGGTGGCCAAGTGGATGGACGGCATCTGCAAGTGGAAGAACCCGCTGACGACCATCCTGGTGCACGTGCTGTTCCTGATCCTGGTGTGCTACCCGGAGCTGATCCTGCCCACCGTGTTCCTCTACCTGTTCATGATCGGGCTCTGGAACTACCGGCGGCGGCCGCGGAAGCCGCCGCACATGGACACGGTGCTGTCGTACGCGGAGCTGGCGCACCCCGACGAGCTGGACGAGGAGTTCGACACGTTCCCGACGAGCAAGCCGTCGGACGTGGTGCGGATGCGCTACGACCGGCTGCGCAGCGTGGCGGGGCGGGTGCAGACGGTGGTGGGCGACCTGGCCACGCAGGGGGAGCGGGCGCAGGCGCTGCTGAGCTGGCGCGACCCGCGGGCGACGGCCATCTTCATCATGCTGTCGCTGCTGGTGGCGGTGGTGCTGTACGTGACGCCGTTCCAGGTGGTGGCGGTGGTGCTGGGGCTCTATCTGCTGCGCCACCCGCGCTTCCGGAGCAAGCAGCCGTCGGTGCCCTTCAACTTCTACAAGAGGCTGCCGGCCAAGTCAGACATGCTGCTCTGATCTGCTCTGATGGATGCATGATCCAATTTTTTTCCTCACCTTTCTTCTCTTTCATCGTCAAATCAATCAGTCTTCTTACAAAAATAAATAAGGGAAATAGTACTGTCTAGAAAATCTCTTCCTGAAACCCCACAACAATTGTTCAGGTCCTTTTCTGTTTCTAGGTCGAAGCAGACATAATTATTAATTAAACAAGGAAAGACTAAGTTAAGTAGTACATGCTAATGATCATGTAATCAGGAGATCAATCAAAGATTCAGACGATTCAGAATTCTGAAGAGCAGATCAGATGAGAGAAGAAAAAGGTCTGTATATTCTTTGGCCTACATCCACAAATGCATATATATGTATATGCCTGGTGATGTGTAAAGCGGCCACCGGCCAGTCCATCTTCTTTTGCGGGTGGGAATATAGGATATCCTAAAATAAAGCTTTTGCATCTCAGGAGTATGTATGCATGTAGTGCTACATCAGTACAAGACAATGGAAGAATAAACTTTCTGGAAACCTTCAAATTGCGTTCACTGGTGACAGTTTTTATTTAGCTCCAAAGAACTAACAGCCTCTAGCGGCACTAGTAGCAGCAGCTGTGATTGAGAACGACATGCTAACCAACCAAGTACAGTGTTTCCTAACAGTTCCAGATGTTTAGAGCACAGAGAATCGTACGGTGTCCTGCAAATTCTGTGCTCAAAGCAACAACAATCTGTCACCAGTTAAAGATGAGAAACCTCAGCATAAAAAATCGTGGCATGCGTTTAAATCTCTGTCCTCCTAGTATTTTGTCAAAAACCACTCCAGTTCCTCTCTTGCTTAAACCGTGACATGCTAACTGATACTTTCCACTGAAGAACCGTCTGTTGGATGCCAGCGCATGTACATGCTAAACCTTTTCTTGTTTGCCGTCGTTTGAGGTCCTGGCAAGCTAACGCACACTGCTGGGTCAACAGCCTGACGTTGTGAGATAAGATGCCTCACATAGCCATAGAAAGTACAGCCAGCCAGGGTGATTCCACATCCTATTGCGTTCATGGCAGAAATTGGGTTCCGGAAGATCAACCAGAAGTCTTAGACCATCCGCAGAGGCATACTGTAAAGCCTACTAGATAGGTGCAAATTTAAAAGATTTAGAGGAAGATACTGTAAAAGTAGAGAAAGATAAGTCTTTAGAAGATGTTTTAGAGGATGACTCTCCTCTGCGGATAGCCTAATACGGCGACAGCAACCTACAAAAACAATATTCAGACTTCAGAGGTGCATGCAGAGCAGATACAGCAGGGGACAACAGCACACGCTAAACCATACAGTCTTACCTTAAGGTTGCCAGCAACATTGAGTGTCACTGCTGTAGTTGAATAGATGACATAGAAAATGGGCAAGTTAAGGCAAAAAGCATGAACCCCTGAACCTAGGATAATAATCAATGCTGACATGACCGAATCATTTGTGTAGAACCAGCTGAGTACGCCGCCTCCTTCAAGTAACATTGCTGGCAGAGCTAGTATCATGGTGGCAAAGGGTGCCATATAGTACACTGTATCAATGCTGCAGAAAAACAGAATAAAGCATCTTATTAAGTGGACAATACTGCCACAGCTAACAACCATTTCTAATTTCCATTCACTAGGAAAGCTGATCTTCAGAATATTTCAAATTAGGAGGATGCAACAGTGTTTTTAAACACTATCACAACTACTACTAAAGCAACATTCACCACACCATTGGATAGGCTTCTTCCTACCTGTCAAATTTGTATCCATGGAGCAGGGATTCTGCCAAGATCGTTTTTGTAGATGTAGCCAGGCAACCAACCATGGCAGCACAGAAACCAAAAACATTGAAGCTAAGCTCAGTTAGCGAAGTTACCAGTATTCCCCCAACTATAGGGACCAGCGAAGCCCATACGCGCCATTCAAATTGCTTACTCCAGACTAACCACTGTAGAATTCACTGCATCACATGTACCAGCCAATCAGAAGACGGATGTGGAAAACTGAAGAAAATGACACCACATCACAATGTGTAACACCCATATTTTTCTAAAATAAAATAAAATGCATAATCTAATTACATAGTAAATAAATAAAAATGAATAGAGAAATGAAAAGAAAAGGAAAAGGAATAAACCTAATCTTGGGGCCAAAACCCCTCCCCTCGGCCCATCTTCTCTTCCCCCAGCCCAGCCCAACCCACCACTTCCCTCCCTCTCCCTCTCGCTGCCATGCGGGCCCCCGCCCGTCAGGGCCTTCTTCTCCCCAACCGCCGCCTCCCCGTTCGCGCCCGCACGCACGCACGGCAGCGCCGGCAACCGCCGCCCATGCTGCTTGGCAACCGCCGCCCTAAGCCCAACCCCGCCCCCCCACAAATAATCACCCAACCCCCCCCCCCCCCCCCCCCCCCCACTCTCCATTCCCCTCCCACACTCCCCGAAACCCTAGCCGCCATGGCCGCCACTTGGAGCTCGGCGCTCCGCGTTCCCACGCCGTCCCGGTCGTCGCCGATGTCCGGAGGGGCTCCGCTCCGTCCCCGAAGGACCTACCCTCGACGAGTTTCGTGGCCGAAGCGGCCACCGTGGCGTTGCCGATGCTCGGCCGCCGCTCCCTGCCGGCGAGCGCCTGTCTCCGACCCCCTCTCCGTACGTGCGACCTCCTGGTGAGATTCCCCATCCCTTCCTCTTCATTTTTGGCAAAACCCCGTTGAGTTTAGGCCACCGGAGCGCCGTTCCGGCGTTCTCCAGCGAGCCTCCGGCCGTGGCGTTGCCGCCAGTGGCCGCCACCGCCGCCCTGCCCCGCCGGACCCCCTCCCGGCCATTGGATCAAGTCCAACGGCTAGGATTAAAAGCCCCCGAAGGGGTACGCGCCGGGTCTACCATGGACCCGTGGACCACGGCCCTACCCTTGGTCCACGGATCCATAGACTTATTCCATGCCTTTTACAATAGAAAAATAAATAAGAAAAGAAATAGAAAAGCCAAACTTGCAGAGAGGTCCCTGTACTTTTAAACTAAATCACGAATAGGTCCTTACTTTTATGAAAATGCCCCTGGACTTCTCTGGAATTAGGTTGAATTTAGTAAATATTGATTTAAGCCCCTGAAATTTTATAAAATACTACATTTAACCTCTATCTATATGGAAAAATTACAAAACAAGAACGGAACTTTATGGAAATTAGTTTATACTTTATATTATTACTGTTTTTATAGAGAAATCCAAGAAAATAGAATTAAATTGTAGAAAAAATATATTTAATACATGGAAAAATGTTTGTAAGTGATAAAATAAATATAGAAAATATAGGAAAAATGGTTATAAATCTTTTTATAGTAAAATAAATTGTAGAATTCATATAAAATTTATTTTGACAATAGAAAATTTAATAAAAATTCTTTTAGATATAAATGAATATTAAAAATAGAGAAATAAATATGGAAATAGTAGGAAAATTATTTATAAAATGTTTTATGCTGAAATAAAATTTATAAAATGCATATAAATTATATTTTGAAAACTCATTAAAAATATTTTTAGCCTGTAAATAAATATTAAAAATGGAAAATAAATGGTAAATGCGTTTCTTTAGCTATGAAAAATAATAATTACTTCATAGAGACATATTAGTACATGATTTTATGCTATTGTGTATGTTTTGGTGTATTGTTCTTAAATGTTTTTAGTTCTCTTTTATTGATAGTTTATACGCATTCGTGTTACGATCAAGTAGCAACACGAAGACTCCGAAGATCAAGATTTCATCAAGAAGACTGAGCAGCTAAATAATATAAGGCAAGTGTCCTTGACCATCTTGTGCCTATTTTAGGAATTATAGCTAGTTGCATGCTTAATTAATGTGAATCCTATTTTATTTACCGTTCCATATAATTCCTTGTCGCCCGAGTTGAATTGGGTGGTTTTGGGTATTTCAATCACGGTTAGCCATGCTTATTAGTTGGGATGGAAATCTGGACACATGATTATATTATTAATTATGATCATTATGTTATCCTGAAAACGATGATGTAATTGGTATGAATCTGGCGGTTGGATGGTTATGGTGTGGTGCAGTTTGCACGAGACCCGGGATTGGGTTTGGTACCGCCGGATTCTAAGGACCGGTTTATGGAAGAAGCCACTAAGCTTTACAGTACCACCACGAGACTGAGATGGGGCGACTTGGTCAATTAATTAGGTTTCTCCCGACGAAATGCTAGTAGTTGGATGGTGCGGGGAATGATGCAGATGTACTGCTCTGGGAATCGCAAGGCTCAAGAGGGGGCTCTGAGGCAGAGGGTTACTCCGGGAATGCCTCAGTGGTGGAAACCTTAAAGGGCTAGCACTAGTCGGGAGTACCTTTGTAAAGACTATGTAGTGATCTCCTGGCCTCACACCAAAGGAAGTGTGTAATGTGGTTGGCCGCCACAGGCATCGGGGAGGTTTACTCAGTCCACCTAGCAACAGGGGATGAAATCACTGCTTGTGGGTAAAGGGTACACTCTCTGCAGAGATTTGGTAAAACTGTCATGACAGCCGTGCTCACGGACAAGAGCGGCTTGGTGTCCAGTTCATAATTAGACGATGGTTGGGATGATGGTTGAGATGGTGGTTTGGAAATGATGTTGGTATTGATTCATTATTATTGTTATTCTATAATGATTGGGAGTATACACCTAGATGTAGGTGCTAATGAAAGCTAAGGATAGGTTTAATGCATAGTGCTTAAACCATTATCAGCCTTTTTTTTACTGGCCTACATGTCATTTATTTCCCACACTTGCGGAGTACCACGGGATGGTACTCACACTTGCTTTGTTGTATTTTTTTTTATAAATGCTGCTTAGTGAAGAGAAGATTCAACGATGGCAAGTTTCCATTGAAGACGGTGTGTAGAAGGTCGCACTGCTGCCAATCGATTTGCCTGTGGTTGCTATAGAGTTTTTCCTCTTCCGCTGCTATTCAAAACTCTTTTTAAAGGTATAAATGTTGGATTCATGCGATATAGAACTATTTATCACTACTTGTCGTACATGTATGGTGAAACTGATCCTGGCATACATGTATTTTGCAGCTGGTTTTATGCTTAATAAAACCGGGTGTGACACAATGGCAAGTGGAAAACAGAACAAAAAATGACAGACATAGAAAAGCCACATAATCAAGTACCAGTGGTTGCAGGGGTGGAAGATTTGACTGTCTGCATGAAGGATACTGGAATGTACCACTCTCGAAGTGTTCTCGCGACACTTTCTCCGGACCTGCTATGTGAGCAGCCCGCGGAGGTTCTTGATCAGCAGAGCTTAGTTCTCGGGTGAGATTGCGCGTATGAGAGATGGTGAGGCGGTGATTTTTACGTGGTTCGAACCGCCGGAGCACAATACCCTACTCCACGGTGAGGTTTGTATTGCTGGTGTGAATGCGTGTGTATGCGTTAGATTGGGTATCCGAGTGGGCCTGAAAGCCCCCTTAGTAATGGGTGCTGTTCGGTCCTTTTATAGTCAAGGTCGGACGGCTTACAAGTGGGACCCGGGGCCCCACAGGTGGCCCCAGAGTGATCTTATACTGTACAAGATCTAAGGCTTCTTGCGTACGCTGCCTCTGACTGCGCCTTGAAGACTCATTGTCTTGCCGCGTCGGATGTCAGTGGCCCATGCGTAGTCGTTGATAGAGGCAGAGGATGTCCCATTCATCTGTCTTGTCGCCGTAAACTACCAACTTGGCAGTGTGGGGTAGCCCTGCGGTGCCTTCACTGCGATGTGACTGGATGCAGTAGTACCTGACAGGGAGCATGCGCCACACCCATGCACCCGGGGAAGACGCGTGTCTTCAATGCGTGAGTGAACAGAGCACGCCTCTCTTAACTCTTGCAACCTACCGCTCAGAGAGAGAGAGAGAGAGAGAGAGAGCGGTTCGACACGTGGTAGGTCCGGAGCCCACCTCTGAGGAGAGGCGGGGTCCGGCTCCGCGGGACACCTGGCAGGTCCGGAGCCCACCTCTGAGGAGAGATGGAGTCCGACTCCGCGGGACACATGGCAGCATCGGAGCTTGCCTCTGCGGGGGAGGCAAGGTCCTTAGCCGTTTCATCTTGTGCGCGGGGGTACCCAGTACTGAGAGTACCGACAGTGGCCCCTGGGCCCACCTCGGGGGAGGTGACGATCTCGCAGGTGGAGCCTTCATTTTGTCTTGTAGAAGTGACACCAGCGGGCCTCCTAGGGGTTTGAAAGTGCATCTAGGAATCCCTTGTGGGTTTTGGATGATTTATGACAAGCAGTTGAGATTTTAACCTCTTTGTTGAGATGAGCACAGATTTTTTAATAGCAAAATAAGTAAAGTGCCAAAAAGAATGAAGAATGAAGAGCAAAGTGGAAATGAGCTCAAGGAAGAAGAATAGTAGATCATTGTGTATGGAGTGTGTTAAGGAAACACACCCCAAGAGCTCAATCACAATTAAACACACACATTGCACAAAGTTACACAGGACCAGACTAGTCCGAGTGACACCGGACTAGTCCGATATCCTCTCTGCACAAAATCGGACAAGTCCGATATCCATCGGACTAGTTCGATATCTCTCTGACTAGAATCGGACTAGTCCTCCCCAGTGCGGATTAGTCCTCAAAACACTTCACAAGTCACACAAAATCGGACAAGTCAGATCACAACCGGACTAGTCCGATATTCTCTCTGGTCCAAATCGGATAAGTCCGATATTTGCATGGACTAGTCCAAAAAACCCTCTGAACTAAATCGGACAAGTCCTCCAAGTGCGGATTGTCACCCAATACACTTAGGGTTTCACATGTCCGGACAAGTCCGATGACAATCGGACTAGTCCGAAGATTTCCAGAAGCGAAATCGAACAAGTCCGCTCCTAGCCGGACTAGTCCGATATTTTGAGACACTTAGGGTTTGCTACACATAGCACACTGGACTTGTCCGGTGACCACCACGGACTAGTCCGATCTTTCTGAACCCTAACGGTCACTTTTAGAAACCCATATAAATAGAGGTGCATGGCCATATTTCATACACTCTCGAACCCTAGCGCCGTCACACCTTCCAAGAGCCTCAAAAACCACATCTCTCCACGAAATTAAGTGCAACAAAGATCAATCCTTTGAGGATTCACTCTAGATCATTGGAGAGACACGTTCAACACCACATTGAGCTCTTGGTTTGATTCTCTAACATACTCCTGTGATTTCATTGTAATCTTATGAGTGTGTTCTTGATGATATTTCGCGTTGTAATCCAAGGGAGCTCTCAACGTGTGAGAAAGACCCTTTGAATTTGGTTATCCACCCCTTTGTGATAAGTGGAAGAGGATTGGCCTTCGTGGTGATCCGACGAGGGTAGGGTTGGAGAAGACCCGATCCTTTTGTGGACTCCTCAACATGGACGTAGGTTGCCTCTGTGGGAGCCGAACCACGGGATACATCCTTGTGTCTTGTTTTTGTTCATCGCTCTTATTCTTCACAATAATCTAGGGTTTCAATCATTATTGCTTACTTCAAGTTGAATCATCAAATATAAGATTGAATTGTGATATAAACTGGTTCATAACCTTGTAACGCTTCATTTGATTGTATATTTCCGCTGCATACATTGAAAAATCAAATTAATTGATCAAACTTGATCAACCTAGTCCGTACACACCGGACTAGTCCGCACTTTACCGGACTAGTCCGATATCTGTGGTTTTGAATTGGTTGTTAAGTGTTGCAGGTTCCAACACAAATTAAAAAAGGCCTATTCACCCCCCTCTAGGCCACATTCAATTGGTATCAGAGCGGGTTCTTCAAGAAAGAGACTAATCGCTTGAAGAAGATCATGTCGGACATGAAGGACACCCACAAGAGCAACAACCAAGAAAAGGTTGATGATGAAAAGAACCTCAAGGTGGAGAAGCTCCTCGAAGCCATTCAAGACTTAGAGGACGGCGATGAGGAGACGCTAGAACTAAAGGCGCTCCTAAGAAAGAAGACACTTTCCAAAGGGAAAGTCTCAATTCCAATAATAATCATTATTTGTCTATCTCACTTGGAAAAGCCCCACACTTCGATGGAAGTGATTACTCAATGTGGAGGCAAAATATGAAAATGCATCTAATTTCCCTCAATCCAAGTTTATGGCATATTGTGTGCACAGGGATAGATACCCCGAACGACGACGAAGAGCTCACACCAAGCCAAGAGCAGGCTATTCACTGAAATGCTCAAGCCGCGGCCGTAATTACCTCTTCACTCAGTCAGGACGAGTTCACCAAGGTGGATGGACTCGAAATTGCTAAGGAGATATGGGACACACTACAAACTGCACATGAAGGTGACCAACATGTGCGTGAAGCAAAAATCGAAATGATTGAAGGCGAGTTAGGAAGATTTGCAATTGAAGAAGACGAGTCACCCCAAGACATGTACAATCAATTAAAGACACTCGTCAACAAGGTCAAATCATATGGAAGTAAGAAGTGGAATGACCACGAGGTGGTAAAGCTCATCCTTAGAGCTTTCATGCCTCGCAACGTCACCCTATGCTCCATGATCAGAGAATGCCCCGGATACAAAAGGATGACTCCGGATGAACTGCTTGGAAAGATCATCAACTTCGAGATGATGGAAAAACAAGCAAATCATGTCAAGGAGATTGCCGACCTCACCCCGGCAAATAAGAAAGGGGTTGCTTTGAAGTCCACCCTCAAGCCCCTATCCAAAGAAGCTAGAGAAGCACAACTGGAGGAAGATAGTGACGACGAGAGCAGTGAATTAGATGAAGAATACATGATATTGTTCATGAAGAAATTCAGGAGAATAATGGAAAAGAGACAAGGTACAAAGTCAAGCGAAGGAAAATACAAGGAAAGAACAAAGCCAAAGTTGAGGCGGGCATGCTATAATTGTGGTGAGTATAACCACTTTATAGTTGATTGCCCATATGAGGAGAACAAGAAGAAGACCAAAGAAGCCAAGCCTCAACCCAAGAAATTCTTCAAGAAGAAGAAACAAACCGAACAAGCACACATTGGGAAAGAGTAGGACTCAAATGATGAGTCCTCATCATCCGAAGAAAAAGAAATGGCTAGCATAGCCATCGAGAAGACATCCAAGAAGTCTACCCTCTTTCCTACACTTGGCGCATGGAAGAGAGATGGCACTTGCCTTATGGCAAAGGAAGGTAAACGCAAGGTAACCATTAAACCCCCTTCTGTGCATTCCTATTCTAGCGATGATGAAATCAATAGTGAATGAGGACATGTTTATTGGACTAGATAGGAAAACAACCACAAAAATGAAATTTTTGCTTGATCAACTTGTTGAGAAGGAGAGGTTAATACATCGTCAAGAGGACATGATCATCTCCCAAAAGGAGGAATATGTCAAACTTGACAAGCTTTTAGAACTTGAAAATGAACGAAGCAAATCACTAGAGCTTGAGTTAGCTTCTAGCAAGGAAACTTGCTTGGAGTTAACCGACTCAAATGCTACAATCAAGGACCAACTTGCTGACCTGATCATGGTTAATAAGATCCTTGAAGTGCAAGTTGAGTCACTCAAGCTAAGTGAACCTTCTTCCTCTTCAAGATCACGTTCTCAACCCACTAAAACTGAATTTGCTCATGCTTGTACATGTAAGAAAGTTGGCACCAGTCTGAAGGACAAGACAACCTCTACAAAGGATAAATATCATGCCCAAAGTGGCATATTTGACAAGGAGAAGATCAAATATGCACGTAGTGCATACTTGGTCAAAAGACATCCAAATGTCAAATATGGCATTGGTTACTATTATGGTGAAAAGCAACATGCTAGAAGCCATAAGAATAACAAGGAGAGGATTACCTTTGTAAAGGAAATACCCTCTCAAACTGGAAAGTCAAAAATTAAGACAGTAATTACTCATGATCACCAAACTAGTCCGGTTGGTGTCCGGACAAGTCCGGTCCTCCGGACAAGTCCGGCCTCCCAGACTAGTCCTGTACATAAACAACAACAGTTATTGTTTAAAACTTTTGATGCCTCATATGTCTTAATGAGAAATAATTTTGGCAAGGTTTATGCTCACTATGTTGGGCCACACCATGGGAACACCAAGTCTCATGTGTGGGTGCCCAAATGTATTGTAACTAACCTCCAAGGATCCAAGCAAGCTTGGGTACCTAAAACCAAAGCATAATTTGTTTTTGCAGGCCTATTCCTCCGGTGGATCTAAATGGGTGCTAGACAGTGGCTGCACCAACCATATGACCAGAGAAAGAAGAATGTTCGTGGAATATGAAGAGAATGAGGACCCAAACGAGGGCATCTACTTTGGAGATAATAGTCAAGGAAAGGTGCTTGGTACCGGTAAAATTGCGATATCTTCTAAACACACACTTTCTCATGTTCTACATGTTGAATCCTTAGATTATAACCTGCTGTCCATATCTTAATTATGTGATAAAGGTTATAATTGCTTGTTCACTAACGAGGGTGTGACTGTCTCAAGGAGGAGTGATAGTTCCATTGCATTCAAGGGTATGTTAAAGGGAAAGCTTTATCTTGTTGACTTCAACAAGGATAAAGCTAAACTTGACACATGCTTGATTGCAAAGACCAACATGGGTTGACTGTGGCATAGACAGCTAACGCATGTTGGTATGAGGAACCTTCAAAAACTCCTCAAAGGCGATCACATTCGAGGTTTAAAGGATGTTGTATTTGAGAAAGACAGGCCTTGTAGTGCATGCCAAGCCGGAAAGCAAGTTGGAGCACCTCACCCCGCCAAAAACGTCATGACTACAACAAGACCACTCGAGCTACTACACATGGACTTGTTTGGTCCAATTGCCTACATAAGCATCGACAGTAACTAATATGGTTTAGTTGTCGTTGATGATTTTTCTCGCTTCACTTGGGTTTTCTTTTTGCATGATAAGTCAGAAACACAAGTAATACTCAAGAAGTTCTTCAAGCGAGCTCAAAACAAATTCTCATTGACAATCAAGAATATTCGAAGCGACAATGGCACGGAGTTCAAGAACACACAAGTGGAGGAGTACCTTGATGAAGAAGGCATAAAACACGAATTTTCAGCGCCGTACTCCCCACAACAAAACGGAGTTGCCAAAAGAAAGAACCGAACACTCATAGAGATGGCAAGAACAATGCTCGATGAGTACAAGACCTCAGATCGATTTTGGGCGGAAGCGATTAACACTGCTTGTCACGCCATAAATCAACTTTATCTTCATCGACTACTCAAGAAGACATCCTATGAGCTACTCACCGGTAACAAACCAAATATTTCATATTTTCGAGTTTTCGGTTCTCCATGTTATATCTTGAACAAGAAGCCTAGGACTTCAAAGTTCGCTTCAAAGTCCGATGAAGGTTTCTTGCTTGGTTATGATTCGAACACTTACGCCTATCGTGTTTTCAACAAAACCTCCCGACTTGTTCAAGTAGCACGTGACGTAGTGTTCGATGAGACTAATGGCTCCCAAAAGGAGCAAGTTGATCCATGTGAACTAGGTAAAGAAGAAGCTCCTTGTCAAACATTGAAAAGAATGGCTCTGGGTGAAGTTCGACCACAAGAGCCACCTCCACACGTACATGAGGAAGATGAACCACAAGAGGAGGTCAACGATCAAGGGGGAGCTTCAGCACAACACCAACCACAAGAATATGAAGATAATCAGCAAGTCAACGAAGGCAATCACTTAGGGGGAGAAGCAGATGATCATGAAGATACAACGCCTCAAGTGTCACACCCAAGAGTACACCAATGCGTCCAAAGGTATCACCCAATCGACAATATCATCGGTGACATCCAAAAGGGGGTAACCACAAGATCTCGCATAGCTAACTTTTGTGAGCACTATTCGTTTGTATCCTGTTTGGAACCGCGCAAGGTTGAGGATGCATTGAAGGATCCGAACTGGGTGGTGGCAATGCAAGAAGAATTGAACAACTTCAAGCGGAATGAGGTGTGGGAACTTGTGGCAATACCCAATGCAAACATCGTCAGCACCAAGTGGGTCTTCCGCAACAAACAAGACGAACACGGGGTGGTGACAAGGAACAAGGTACGACTTGTGGCCAAAGGGTACCACAAGTCGAAGGTTTGGATTTCGATGAGAACTTTGCTCCAGTAGCTAGACTTGAATCTATTAGAATATTACTTGCATATGCTACTCGCCATGATTTCAAGCTGTATCAAATAGATGTGAAAAGTGCCTTCCTCAACGGACCAATCAAGGAGGAGGTGTATGTGGAGCAACCCCCCGGGTTTGAAGACGAAGAGTTCCCCGACCACATATTTAAATTGCGTAAGGCTCTCTACGGCCCCAAACAAGCTCCTAGAGCTTGGTATGAGTGTCTTAGAGATTTCTTAACTAAAAATGGCTTTAAGATTGGCAAAGTTGATTATACACTATTTACAAAGAATTTTGACAATGATCTTTTTATTTGTCAATTTTATGTTGATGATATAATCTTTGGGTCAACTAATCATTATTTTTGTGAGGAATTTAGTAAAATCATGACAGATAGGTTTGAAATGTCAATGATGGGAGAACTAAAGTACTTCTTGGGATTCCAAGTGCGGCAACAAAAGGAAGGGACGTTTATAAGCCAAACCAAGTACACGCAAGACATACTCAAGAAGTTTGGTGTGGACAAGGCGAAGCCGATAAAGACTCCCATGGCAACAAATGGCCACTTGGATCTCAATGAAGACGGACCTAGCATCGACCAAAAGGTATATCGCTCCATGATTGGATCTCTACTCTATTTATGTGCATCTAGGCCAGATATTATGTTGAGTGTATGTTTGTGTCTAAGCTTTCAAGCTAATCCTAAGGAATGTCACTTGACAGCCGCAAAAAGGATCTTGAGATATTTAGTTCATACACCCAACCTTGGTCTTTGGTACCCAAAAGGATCAAAATTCAATCTCATTGGTTACTCTGATGCAGACTATGCCAGGTGCAAAGTAGATAGAAAAAGCACCTCCGGTACATGCCAATTCCTAGGGAGATCTTTAGTTTCTTGGTCCTCCAAGAAACAAAATTCCATTGCCTTATCCACAGCCGAAGTGGAGTATGTTGCAGCCGGTAGTTGTTGTGCACAACTTCTTTGGATGCGACAAACTCTAAGGGATTATGGTTACAATATGAACCATATTCCACTCCTCTGTGACAATGAGAGTGCCATCAAAATTGCCCACAACCCAGTTGAGCACTCTAGAACTAAACACATAGATATAAGACATCACTTTTTGAGAGATCATGCTATGAAAGGAGACATAGCCATTTCCCATGTCAACACCCAAAAGCAATTGGCCAACATATTCACCAAGCCACTTGATGAAAAACGCTTTTGTGAACTCCAAAATGAATTAAATATCCTTGATGTTCGGAGTGTGGCTTGGAATGTTGCATACTTGTATGGATTCTTCAAATATGTTGTTTGAATTGTGAAAATCATCTCTCTCATTTTTCTCCGAAAAACTATGTCAATTACTAGATCTTGGTGAATTATGATCATTGCTTGATTGTTGTATGCTTACTGGTCATATTCATCGAGATTATTTGATTTGTTTTGCCTCCCTATTCTCTAAATATGTACCTTCAAATATATATGAATGGGCCAAGCAATTCTTACCTGGTGACCACGGACTAGTCCATGGTTACCCGGACTAGTCCGCCCATGCAGACTAGTCTGCAGAGTGCCGGTTAGGCCAGACTAGTCCGGTATACAACGGACTAGTCTGATATAGTCCTCTGGAAAAGTTCGGACTAGTCCGGTCATCTCCGAACTTGTCCGATTTTTCGTGTCCATAACCCTAGCCGCCGCCAAACCCTAATTCATTCACCTCCACTCTTGCCTCACGCGTTCTCTCTCTTCCACTCGAGCTCCCAAGGCGATTTTGCATCCCCTCCACCAAAAAGCTCCACATTTGGGTGGAGATCAAGCATCCTTGCTCGAAGATTGAAGTTCATGGACAAGTCCGGACTTCAACACCCTCCTCTTCGAGCATCAATCGAATTCTTCGGTAATTTTCACTCAAACCCTAGAAATTCCAAATTTCTTCATTGTTGATCAAATAGCCTAGCATATCTCACTATATACATGCCTCCTTGATGTATTACGTTTTTGCTACGCTTATTGTGCATTAGGAATCACCATGTGACTGGCAACCTAGGTTTTTGAGGATGAATACCGGACTAGTCCGGCCAATGCACGGACAAGTCCGGTCCCCCGGACTAGTCCGTGCCTGGGTACCAAACAAGTCCAATTTTTCTGTACTCAAAACCTAACTTTTTGATTCCTCAATGCAATTCCTTGCTATCCTTCCATAACTATGCCTTGTACCATTCATTCTCAATCATGCCACTCACTCTCAGGTCATGTCGAGCTCAGGCAATGAAGTCTCTGACTTTGAGGCCGAGATGGACCATGAGGTGGCACCTCGGACCTCGACGGGTCTTGGCAAGAAGCGCCAAGAGAGACCTTCCGAGCCAGCTCCGTCTCCTCCACAGGCTCGGAGGAAAGTGCTAGCAAAGAAGCCGACCTCCAAGGTGCCAGCTTCTAAGGCCACCACCGGCGGTGGCTCTAGCTCGGCAATTGCCCGCCTAACCAAAGGCAAGGGCAAAGGGATAGCGACAGGCCCAGTTGGCCCGTTGAAACTCCATGCTTCAAGGGAAGGGGTCCGGGACCCCACTGAAGAGAAGTTCAACGGGAAGGGCAGTGATTCGGTGGCAAAATTCAGAAGCATTGATTGGTATCGCCGACCGAAGCAAGCTGTTGATGGAAGATTCTGGTGCAACTTCCATGCTGATTTCTACAAATATGTGTATCTCCCAATGAAGACACCAGTTGTGCACAGTCAGTGGATTGACTGGGCACATTTTGGGAAGAAGGGCTGCTCCCCATTCACTGAAGTTGTGGAAGCCATTGAGAGTCATGGCCTGAAGGATCTTTTTGCCTTCAGGAATAACTGGAATGATGAAGTGATTGCGTAGTTCTTCGCAACTTGCCACTTCTCGGGTGACGATGAGGAAAGTGTTACTTGGACGACTCATGGGTCGAAGTACAGTATCACCCAGGAAGATTTTGCAAGCCTACTTCACCTTGACACCTCAAGATCTGACTGCCTGATCATACACAACATATGTGTCATTGAGAGGGATAGGATGAAGTTCCTATATGAGCCAAACTCAAAGTTTGTCCCTACCTCCACAAAGAACATGAAGCCTTTCTTTGTGGTCCTGAATAGAGTCTTGAGGAAGACCATTGCTCCCAAGGATGGAGATGCTGGGAGTGTGCAAGGTTATCTCCGGACGTTAATGAGGGTGATAAGCAGAGACCGTCAGTTCGATGTGGCGGACTACATTTGGAATGATATGGTGAGCATTTCTTGCACACCCAACAGGTCTTATGGGTATGCCCCATATCTAATGTTTGTGATCGAGAAGGACACCGGGATCGAATTTGTCAAGGATGTGGAGCATCTACCTTTGAGGCCTCAGATGCCTCAGAAGCCAAATGTCCAGGCTGCTCCCTCGCCGACCTCCAGTCCTGAGGCACCAGCAAGAAGATCTGAAGATGAAAGAGCTGCCCCTGCTAGTAGGGCAGCCCCTCAAAGGGGATCCGCCAGTGGAATCTTCAAATACCTGGCTGCCATCTTCGCTTCCTGCAAGAAGGCCGAAGTGAGGGCCCACAAGCTGAACAAGAAAAGGAAGGAATACATGAAGTACATGAAGGAAAATGTGAAGCAAATTTTCCAGAAGCTGGAGATTGAACCCATTGGGTCTCCAGTAATCTCTTAAGACTCCGATTCAGACGTCACTGAGCTCGGGCCCTTGACCCCCTCTGAGTTGGCCTACTTTGGCATTGGGGGCTCGAATGGCTCCGTACCTCCTCCTCCTCCTCCTCATCAAGCTGAAGATGAAGATGATGAAGACGACTATGAGAGGACCGACAGCAAAGAGTGAAGACCTTAGGACCCTCCTCTCCTTTTTGGTGTCTTGATGCCAAAGGGGGAGAGATTGAGGGGGAGTCTTAGCCTTAGCTGTAGGATGCGAGGAGAGAGCTCTCTTTTATGGTTTTTGACTATTTTGTGGGTTGTAAAGCTTTAACTTTGTTCTTAAGTTAATTATGGTTCTGTGATGCAACGTTATGGTCTTTTGAGAAGCATTTGTTGAAATCTGGATTTTGCTCCTAGAATGACATATTTGCTTGCTTATGGTTGATTAATGTCAATTATGTCATTCCTAGTGTTTCAATGTACTTAGTTATGCATCCCACCATAAAGAATGCACATATGGATTATGTTTTCATTGCTTGATGTATTGTAAACTCATATGTGCATACTTTATGAAAATCTCAACTTTTATAATGTTTTGTGAAATCTCAATTGGTTGTCATCAATCACCAAAAAGGGGGAGATTGAAAGTGCATCTAGGAACCCCTTGTGGGTTTTGGATGATTTATGACAAGCAATTGGGATCCTAACCTCTTTATTGAGATGAGCACATGTTTTTTAATAGCAAAATAAGCAAAGTGCCAAAAAGAAGGAAGAATGAAGAGCAAAGTTGAAATGAGCTCAAGGAAGAAGAATAGTAGATCATTGTGTATGGAGTGTGTTAAGGAAACACACCCCAAGAGCTCAACCACAATTAAACACACACATTGCACAAAGTTACACAAGACCGGACTAGTCCGACCGACACCGGACTAGTCCGATATCCTCTCTGCACAAAATCAGACAAGTCCGATATCCATCGGACTAGTCCGACATCTCTCTGACTAGAATCGGACTAGTCCTCCCCAATGCGGAATAGTCCTCAAAACACTTCACAAGTCACACAAAATCGGACAAGTCCGATCACAACCGGACTAGTCCGATATTCTTTCTGGTCCAAATCGGACAAGTCCGATATTTGCACGGACTAGTCCGAAAAACCCTCTAAACTCAATCGGACAAGTCCTCCAAGTGCGGACTTGTCACCCAATACACTTAGGGTTCACATGTCCGGACAAGTCTGATGACAATCGGACTAGTCCGAAGATTTCCAGAAGCGAAATCGGACAAGTCCGCTCCTACCCGGACTAGTCCGATATTTCGGGACACTTAGGGTTTGCTACACACAGCACACCGGACTTGTCCGGTGACCACCACAGACTAGTCCGATCTTTCTAAACCATAACGGTCACTTTTAGAAACCCATATAAATAGAGGTGCACGGTCATATTTCATACACTCTCAAACCCTAGCGCCGTCACACCTCCCAAGAGCCTCAAAAACCACATCTCTCCACGAAATTAAGTGCAACAAAGATCAATCCTTTGAGGATTCACTCTAGATCATTGGAGAGACACGTTCAACACCACATTGAGCTCTTGGTTTGATTCTCTAATACACTCCTGTGATTTCATTGTAATCTTTTGAGTGTGTTCTTGGTGGTATTTCATGTTGTAATCCAAGGGAGCTCTCAACGTGTGAGAAAGCCCCTTTGAATTTGGTTATTCACCCCTTTGTGATAAGTGGAAGAGGATTGGCCTTCGTGGCGATCCGACGAGGGTAGGGTTGGAGAAGACCTGGTCCTTTTGTGGACTCCTCAACGTGGACGTAGGTTGCCTCTCTGGGAGCCGAAACACGGGATAAATCCTTGTGTCTTGTTTTTGTTCATCGCTCTTATTCTTCACAATAATCTAGGGTTTCAATCATTATTGCTTACTTCAAGTTGAATCATCAAATATAAGATTGAATTGTGATATAACCTGGTTAATAACCTTGTAACACTTCATTTGATTGTATATTTCCGCTGCATACATTGAAAAATCAAATTAATTGATCAAACTTGATCAACCTAGTCCGTACACACCGGACTAGTCTGCACTTTACCGGACTAGTCCGATATCTCTGGTTTGAATTGGTTGTTAAGTGTTGCAGGTTCCGACAAAAATTCAAAAAGGCCTATTCACCCCCCCTCTAGGCCACATTCAGGGTTCTGGTGCTTGGAGAAGCGATGCCGGAGGCCCCCTGGGAAGCACCGAAGCTGGGAGAAGCAACACCGGCGGCCCTCTGGGAGGCGTCAGAGCTCGGTGAAGTGACGCCGGCGGCCCCTTGGGAGGCGCCGGAGCTCAAAGAGGCAACGTCGGTGGGCCTCGAGGGGGCACAGGTGCTCGGAGAAGTGATGTCGGTGACCCCTTGAGAGGCACTGGAGCTCGGAGAAGCGACGCCGGCGGCCCTCTGGGAGGCGCCGGGGCTCGAAGAAGCGACACCGGCGCCCCCCTTGGGGGGCACCGGAGCTCGAAGAAGCGACACCGGTGGCCCCCTTGGGGGGCGCCAGAGCTTGAAGAAGCAACACCGGCGGCCCCCTTGGGAGGCGCCGGAGCTTGAAGAAGCGACGCCGGCAGCCTCCTGGGAGGCATAGGAGCTCGGAGAAGTGTCGACAGCGCCTACCGCAGACATGTAAAACGCCGACGGCGGGCTCCCTGTATGTCCTGCACACACGATAGACAAAAAATAATTTCGCTCGCCGGTCACCACTTCCCTACTTTTTAGTTTCGTTATGGCTTGCGGTCTATCAGTACCCGGCTACCAGGTGTTGGAAATCGGCCTAGACACCAAATCTTCTCTGTTCTAGGGCGTAGACAGCTCCTGGGTACTTGATCTGGGGTTGATGAATATAGAAGAAACCTGGTGGTCCAAACAGAGAAAAGGGAGGAGGCCCTGTGCGCAGAGTAGATGATAGGAGATTGATCTGTCCTGAATAGGAAGGTTCTGTGCAGGACCTGTTGCTGCAGTTTTCAACTGTGGAGAACAACAGCTACTGAAGACTATTCTTGATGTTGTAGCCTTACCAAGTACTGTTCCTGAAACTAGTGCATAACATAAGGCTTCACAGGGTCTGAATAGTCTTGAGATGAGAGAGAACTAGACGAGTTTGAGGCTATTCTTGTGGTGGAATATTATTCAACTGATGGGATTGCGGTACAGGGGGGTGCAGGCTTCTTTTTATAAGCCTGGCTACAAGACTCCTACTAGATTATAATTGTATCTATAGGATTCTAAACTGAGTAGAGACTCTATTCTATGTTCTATATTATCTCTAAGGACAGACATAATTATACTCCCTGCTGGTGCGCAACACCATTGAGTCCCATCCGGACTCTTATGCAGGGCTGGTGCACGCCACTGCTAGAATTCAATTCGGACTCAACATGGCTGGTTGTACCAGCACCTTGCGCAGGGCAAGATCACCAACATTCTCCTTCTGACGCTGGCGCACGTCCAGGATCCTAATCCTTCTCATCTAGATGAACTTCCATTTTCCAAGCATCTTGGTCAAGACGTCTGTCTCCACCTTGTTGATAGTCTTTGTTCTCGACCACCAACCGCTTCTTATGCTTCATCACCTCACCATGCCACGTATCATCTTCATTGGACTTGATCTCCTTGAATGACATGGGCTCCTCCGCGGTGATGAATTTGAGCTCACAGTCCTGTGTCGCTCCTGCAGATTGCTGTCCAACACACATGAGATGTTGTTCTGGACTCCTAATACTTCCTGCACTCCTCCTAGCTAATGCAGCGGCCTGTGCACAACTTCTATCTTCTTCCGCGTCCCTTCCAGCTGCTGTAGGATCACACCCAGCAGCTGTAGCGCCCTGTGCAGGACCTCCTGGTCTCGGCAGGGCCGTTACGGTGCCTGGAACAGCAGTTCCAACACTTGAAACAGGTTGTCTAGCGACTGCTAGACCCATGGAGTTGATGTAGAACGTGATGTAGTCTTATCTTGCTGCTTATTCGCCCCAATCCCACTTGGCCGTCTCATCGAACACCACGTCACGCATGATGTGGACACGCCGATCCACTGAATTGTACATCCGGTATGCTTCTGTACCTGCAAAATATCTAATGAACACCATTGGCGTCTTCTTCACGTACCCCATGCACCCGAAGGTTTTGAGGTAGTTAATGATTAGTTGTTGCCCGTGCCAAGCTTCGTAAGGCGTCTTTCCGTCGGGACTATGTGTTGGGGATTGATTTAGGATGTGAACAGCTGTCATGACTGCTTCACCCCAAAGCATCCCGGGTAGCCCCTTAGCCTTCAACAAGCTTTGTGTCATGTCGACCACTGCCTGGTAGCATCGCTCTACAACCCCACTATGCTGCAACATGTAGGAGCTTGTGAGCTGGTGCCGTACGTCGTGCTGACCACTGTACTCGCTGAACTCCTATGAGGTGAACTCCTTATGATCAGTACAAAGTAGCTTCAGCCTCCTGCCGGACTCTAATTCAGCAGTAGCTCAGAACCGCTGAATCAAGTCGGCCGCATGTTCCTTGCTTGCGAGAAGATAGAGCCACATGTAGCGACTCCTATCATCCATCAACAACAAAAACATATTGTTTCCACCTGGAGTCATCGGAGTAGTGGGCCCAATGATGTCACCGTTGACGAGGTTGAGCGCACCCTCTGCGCGCCGGGCAACATCACCGCGTTGTGTGGTCAGACAAACTGACCGCGTGATGTTGAGCCTGACGGAGTAGAACTTGCTATCGTCGCGCTGTACTCGTGTGAGGAGACGATTCTCCTCGTCTTGTACATGCATCACTCCTCCATGTACTGTGATGTTGTAGCCATCCTCATCTAGCCTGCTGACGCTGATGACGTTGGTGGTGAGGCGCGGGATGTAGTAGACTCCGGTGAGCCTCCTATGCTTACCTATCTTGGCGGCAAAGATGATCGTACCCTTCCCCTAGATCTATACGATCGAGTTGTCACCGAACTTGATCATCCTGGCGGCATTCTCATCAAGCTCGGAGAAGACGGCGAGTGAGCCCGTCATGTGGTTGGTCGCGCCCATGTCGAGGTACCATGTGTAGTCGTCGGAGTCGTCGTCGTTGTTGCGATGCGCGAAGACACGTCCCTCCACTATCTCAAGTGGACACGTGGGATGCTCCTGTATAGGCTCCACATGTACTGAGGTCGCCCTTGTCATGAACAAGGCGCCCTCCTCTTCTAACTCCGTCATGTGAGCCTACTGTTGCGGCTCCTCCTGCTTTGACTTTGATAGACACACCTTGGCCCAGTGGCCCTTCTTCCCGCACTTGTTGCACTGGTCCCTCAGAATGTCCTTCCCAGAACCCTTCTTGTTCTTCTTTGGCGTGCCTTTGCGACCGCCCTTCTTTGAAGACGTTTTCGGCAGCCCTAAGCCGTCTTCCACCTGCTTCTCCCACTCCTCGCAAGTGAGATACCGTTGGCTGTCATGAACTCCTTCACTTCGCTGCATCGTGTCGAAGGCATTTTAGGCATCCCTAAGTCGTCCCATCACATCTGACAATGTGAGGGTCGACACGTCCAACAAAGTCATGATCGCCACCACGATCTGTTGGAAGCATTCTGGAATACTTCGCAGGAGCTTCTGCATGACCACCGACTCCTCCAGTGGCTCCCCGAGCGAGGCAAGGCGTGACACCATGCCGCTCAGCCGAAGGGAGAAGTCCTCGATTCCCTTGCCATGCTTGAAGGCGGCAAGGTCGAACTCATGCCGGAGTTGTTGTGCCATTATCTTCTTCACACAGTCTACCCCGACCCGCATGAGGGCGATCGTTTCCCATGCCTCCTTCGCTGTCTTCTTCTCCCCGATCGTCGTGATCATCTCCGACGGGACAACGCTGACGAGGATGTCCAGTGCCATCATGTCCTCCTGCTCGGTTGCATTGCCTTTCTCCACCGCCTCCCAAAGCAGTCGCGCTCGCAGCTTGATCTTCATCATGACTGCCCACTCCGTGTAGTTAGTCTTGGTGAGTATTGGGAACCCAGTTCCCGTGTTCACCTCACGAACCGCCAGATGGATTGTCGTAATGATCTTGCTACCGATGATGCTCCCGCTGCTTGGAGGGGTCTTCAGTTCCGTCAACATGTTGTTGAACTAACCAAAGGTCAAATCCGGCTCTGGTACCACGAATGTTGGAAATCCGGTGTCCTAGACACCAAATATTCTCTGTTCTAGGGCGCAGACAACTCTTGGGTACTTGATCTGGGGTTGATCAATATAGCAGAAACCTGCTGGTACAAACAGAGAAAGGGGGAGGCCCTGTGCGCAGAGTAGAGGATAGGAGATTGATCTATCCTGAACAGGAAGGTTCTGTGCATGACATGTTGCTACAGTCTTCAACTGTGGAGAACAGCAGCTGCTGGAGACTATTCTTGATGTTGTAGCCTTACCACGTACTGTTCCTGAAACTAGTGCAGAACAGAAGGCTTCACAGGGTCTGAATAGTCTTGAGATGGAGGAGAACTAGGCGAGTTTGGAGCTATTCTTGTGGTGGAATATTATTCAACTGATCTGATGGGATTGCGGTACAGGTGGGTGCAGGCTTCTTTTTATAAGCCTGACTACAAGATTCTACTAGATTACAATTGTATCTATAGGACTCTAAACTGAGTAGGGACTCTATTCTATATCCTATTTTATCTCTAAGGACATACTTCTAATTATTCTCCCTGCTGGTGCACAACACCATTGAGTCCCATCCGGACTCTTATGCAGGGCTCGTGCACGCCACTGCTAGAATTCAATTCGGACTCAACATGGTGGTTGTACCAACACCAAGCGCAGGGCAGGATCACCAACATCGGCTACCCTCATGCACAAGCTAAAGCCACCTAGGATCCCTGCCTTCCTGCCAAGGCAGGGTCCAAGGGCGCCATGTGTCTAGAAGGCTCGGACCCCTCTATCTCAGATGTGTGGTCCGGAGTATCTAGATGGACCCCAAGGGAGAATCCAGCTCCTACAGAGGCTAGCTCCTAAGCTGACACGTACCCTGCAACTTGCCCCAGATGGTGGGATGCGGGAGTAAAGAGGGCGGTGTGTCCTGTCTAAATCAAGCATTGAAGACTCGCGTCTTCCGCATGAACACGAGGCAGCGCACGCCTACTGTCAGGTTCCGCTGCACCCAATTGAATCACAATGAAGACGTTGCAGGCCTACCCCACTCCGCCAAGTGGGTAGCTTATGGCGACAGAGACAGTTAGACGGGACATTCCCTACCATCATCAATGACTACGCATGGGCCACTGGCGACTGAGGTGGCAAGACGGTGATTCTTCAAGCCACGGTCAGAGGAAGCTTATGCAAGAAGCTTTAGATCTGTAGGATAAGATCACCCTGATACCACATGTCGGGCCCCGAACCCCACTTGTGAGGTGTCTGGCCTTGTCTATAAAAGGACCAGACTGCCACCGTTACAAAGGATCCCAATTTATGCATTCACACATACACACAACAACATTACAACCTCACCGTGGAATAGGGTGTTACGCTCTTGCGGCCTAAACCACGTAAAAACCACAGTCTCACACTCTCATACACGCGATCATTCGATAGTGGACTAAGCCCTGCCGATAGAAGAACCTATGCAGGCTGCTCCTTAGTAGATCTAGAGGAAGTATCGCATTAACACTTCGACATTTGGCACCCCAGGTAGGATTTTTTCCATCAAAAAAGTGGTTGCACTTTCAATGCAATGGTGTTCATCAAGCCCGTGGATGGTGGTTTCCGAGGCCGTCGTCCGTTGACCAGATCCGTCGCCCGAGCGACACACTCTGGTCCATCACGCCCTTGTGCAAGTGCAGCTGGCCAGGTGGCACCTTTGGGCACATCCCGGCCGAGTCAGCGCCCCCGGAGCCGCTGGCTGCAAGTCCGAAGAGCGCTCTGGCAGCAGTCAGAGCCCTTCTCCACCACCCACTGTCCTTGAACGCTTCCAAAGGTGCGGCTCAACAGTGGCTCCAAGACATCGACCACTTCGTCGCTGCGGCCATCAACTCCCGCAACAGAGGGAGGCGTCACGTGTCGCTATCGCGCACGCCATCCATCAACCGTCGCACCTTCGACTCCCGTTCCAACAGGCTGGCTAGCGCTGGTCGGATACCCACGGAGGACCTGAGGGCTGAGCTTGACCGACGTCAAGCTCGGATAGATGGCCGCGTTATCATCGAGCGGCAGCGGGAGAGACGGCACAATCTTGATGCCAAGTATGGCCCTCAAGGGCCTGAGCAGGAGGAGTCCTCCGTCTGAGGAGCACCGCAGGTAAACCGTCCGCCGCCGCCATCTCACCAGGATTATATGGGGCCGACTGCTCCCGTGCAACATTATGTGCAGCAGGTGTCGCAGCAGCAGTACCTGGCTCAGTCGACACCACATCAGCAAGCTCTGCAGCAGACGCACGCTCCGCAGCAAACCCCTCTGGGGTATGCTATTCCATATGCCTCCACGGCGAAGCCCATCGGAGGGTGCATAGCCTTGGCACCACACCTCCACCTGACGACGTGGCCGCGCAAGTTCTGGCCATACCTGTCAGAGAAGTTTGACGGGAGCATCAACCCAGCCGAGTTTCTACAGATCTACACCACGACACTCCTTGCTGCAGGAGCGGACGAGTCTGTCCTGGCGATTTACTTCTCCGTCGCCCTGATTGGCTCAGCCCAGTCATGGCTGATGAACCTGCCCGAGGGGTCCATAACCTCTTGGGATGATCTATACCGGCAGTTCATGGTGAACTTTGGCTGCTCGACCTCCATGCTGTGCGCCAGCCACCCAAGGAGACACTACGATCATTCATCCAGCGCTTCTCCCAGGTACGCAACTCCATCCCCAACATCTCGAATGCTTCTGCCATTATGTCATTCCGGCAGGGAGTGCGTGATCGGAAGATGCTCGAGAAGTTAGCCACACACAACATGGAAGATGTCTCCGAACTCTTCTCCATCGCCAACCGGTGCACCAGGGCGGCAGAAGGCCGTGACTGGCACACCCAGCCTACCCCCAGAGTGGGCAGAGTCGTCCAAATCGGCGAAAGTGTCGTTACCTCGGGTAGCGGCAAAAATAAGAACAAGAACCGGAGTGGTGGTCAGAACAAGCCACTGCATGGGTCACCTGTCGCCGCAGCAGTGGTGACCGATGGTGGAAGACCCCCATGCTCTGACAAACACCCACGCCAGCCACCTGCTACTGACGACGGTGTTGAGCCCTGCCCGGTGCACAAGACTCGCGACCACACCGCAAGTGAGTGCTGGGAGATCAAGATATGCGTCGAGCGATACCAAGAGGGGGCGCATCAACGTCCTAACTGCACCCCCTTTCGCCAGCGGGAGGGAAAGCAGAAGGTCAATCTCAAGGTCGACGACGAGGAGGAGATGGAGTACTAGAAGCAGGAACGAGCCATCAAGGTGGTCCACCAAGACGAGGACTCCGACGCCAACAACGACCACAAGCGTTGCAAGACTTTCTACATCATCTTCAGGGGGTCTTGGGGTCCCGCATCCTGGAACGCGGTCAAGATCCTGCGCCGAGCAGTGGCTTCGATAGTCTCTACTCTCGCTCTGGCGCTGCACCACAAGTGGAAGGAGATGCCAATCAGCTTTGAGGCCCCCAACTGCCCCAAGAACATGGCAGGAGCCGGGATCCTGCCTCTCCTGATCGCCCCCCACCTTTGCCAACGTCAAGCTCAACTACGTCTTGATATATGGTGAGGCCAACCTCAACCTCATCGGCCGTGCGACCTTCGACCAGCTGCAGATCCCAGTGTCCAAGCTAACCGCTTCGAGCCCGTTCTTAAGGGTGGGGCCAGGGAACATCATTCCGTACAACAACATCAACCTCCGAGAGACCTTTAGGACAACTGACAACTACAGGACCAAGAGCATCCTGTTCGACGTTGCGGACGTCAGCCTCCCCTTCATCGCCATCATCGGCAGGCTCATCCTGTATCGATTCATGGCCGTAGCCCACTACGACTACCTTGTCCTGAAGATGCTGACCTCCTCTAGCGTCCTCAGGATTCACAGAGACCGAACTGTTGTGGTGTTAGCCTTAGAGAAGCTCCAAGCCCTCACAGCAGATCCAGCACCAGCCCAGGGCGACGCTGGACCAAATCAGCCTCCTCCGAGCTCGCGCGAGCGCGACTCACCCGCTGCACCTCATTTGCAGCATTCTGACAGCACTAACGCTCCTGTCAAAGCTGTCAAGATCAGTTCCGGCTCCGCTCAGACCACCCGCAAGGCGGGGGGCCAAGGCAGAAAGTAGGCGCCTGCTCATCGCCATACTGGTAGCTATCAATGACAAGTTGTCCCACAACTGTCACAACTATCCTCAGAGCTCTGGGCACCCCTATATGTTAATATTAGCTTAGTAGGATAGTGTAATGGTTTTCATAGAGTCTAGGGGTAGCATATAGAATAACCAAGCTCCGGGAGGGTCAGGTCCAGAGTGCGCAATCAACTTAGCCTGGTCCCAAATCCTAAGCCTATGCACCCTGCCTCCCTCGACACCCGAAAGCAAGCAATTGCCCTCTTTTGGTAAAGCTTGTCTCCTCCTATGAATACCGTTATAAAAGAATCACTGTCTTACTTCATGTTTTCCTAACAATGTTCATTTAATTATACACTAATTTTATGATCAACTATGATAGACTCGTTTACTGTATATTGCCTTCATATACACGGTTGTACACTCTATATCTCACCCTTGCTGGAGTCGTGCAATCCTACTGCAGGCGGGCTTGCTTGAGGTACCTACAACGTGTGAGGGGTTCTTGCGGCTGCCCCCATCCTTGGAGTTCTGTGAAGCCACATGGCCTCCCAGGAAAGGCTTAAGCCAAGCCGGAGGTCCAGGGCGTGTGAACTACTTAGCCTGGTCCTATACCCTAAGCATGCACACTCTGCCTCTCAACATTGCGGCCGAGTACCGGGGGCCGAAAGGTTCGCACCCTAAGGACGGCGGGGGCCGGACCCCGAAGCTCATTGAATTACCTAAGCTCCGTGTCTCAGCCCAGGATAGTGAGACATGACGAAGCTAAGGAAGAGGAACAGGTAAAACCGGCGAACAAACTAGTCCCTCGTTTACCATGTGTGCAGGGCATCCAACTTCAGTACCTCCCTGGGGGCCCACTGTCGACGACGCAACACGTCGAAGACAGCAACAAGCGCTGATTTGTGAGTACACTCTCCCATCCCGCTCTTGTTGATAATAGGGTTCTCTTGTGGTAGCCTATACACCAGGGGCCAGCCGTCGAAGTGCTACACATCGGTGGTGGACAACGCCGGAGCAGCCAGCTCTGGCACCATCCAAGGGGTCTGCCGTCGACGTCCCAACATGTTGACAACAACAACAAGCGCTGATTTGTGAGTACGCTCTACCATCCCGCTCTTGTTGCCAACAGGGTTCTCTTCTGGTAGCCTGTACACCAGGGGCCAGCCGTCGAAGTGCTATACATCGATGGTGGACGACGTCGAAGCAGCTAGCTCCGGCACCCCCCAGGGGGCCTGCTGTCAACGTCTCAACGACGATGGTGGGCGACAATGGAGAAGCCAACTCTGGCACCACTCAAGGGACCTTCCGTCGTTGCTCCTACTAAAACAAAGCTTGGCGCCCCTCGAGGGACCTCACCGGGTCACCTGCTCAAACTCCCCGCTTCGCTGGGGGCCCGTTGAAGTCATCCTGCGATCAAGTGTAGGCGTGCCCAGCCACCTGGCCACATCTACAAGGGGGACTCTGAGGGGGTTCCATAGGCAGGACGTCAGCCGACGACAAATCGGCCATGTCAACTGTGCAATCGTTGGTCCCTCAAGAGCTAACGAACTCGACAAAATTCTTCAAGCCCTTACTCAGCTAAGGACTTTGAGCAACAGTATGAGAAGCACAAGACAAGATAGGAAACCATACACAAAGTCAAATTCATTGAAGAATATTTACAAAGGGGTGAACCACGAATACAAAGATTGGACGCCAGCCTCAATCCCTGGCGAATTGCTCGTCGACATGTTTGGCGGCATCCCTCACCTTCGCCGCTGCCGTCTCCTCGTGCTGCTCGATGGGGCCTTCGAAAACCAACTTGGGTGCCATCTCAGGGTACTGGCTCTGGTAGCACACTAGAACATGGGATGCCATTGTCTCTGCCACCGCTCTACCCTCGGCTTCCAGACGCTAGGCTAGCTGACGCTCCTGCAGATCGAGATCCCAGACGCGACGCTCCGAAGTCTGCTCCCGAGCCCGGACGTCAAGCTCTTGCAGGAGGAGTTCCTAACGCTTAGCTCAGTGTTGTGTCTGGTCCCGCGTCAGGTTGCTCTCCTGAAACTCAAGGTCGTCGAGGCGGGACTACAACCTGCCCGATCTGCCTCAGCCCGAGCCACCATCGCATGGGCTACCACCTCTTGCTCGGCGACGGGAGCCTCCCGCTCAGCAACAGCGGCTTCACGGAGACCCAGGGCCTCTCGACCCTCTTCAAGGGCACGCAGGCGGGCGTCAGCCATGTCATTGGCTACCTTGGAGTCGGCCAAAATCTTTTGGGACATTGCATCCATGGCCTTCACCAAGCGGTGCCTCAACTCCAGCTCCTTACTCTCCTTCTGGTACTTCGCCTTCGCCTCGGCGATCATGGACCTCAGAAGGTACTCCTAGGCTTGGAGGCACTCGCCCTCAACCGCAGCTTCTCCCACTCTGTGGCAAGGGCCCCCTGCGCCCGGTGGAGGCTAGATTGCACCAGGTTGATGCTGGACCACGCTGAGTCCATGACGTCGGAGAGGCGCACTGGCTCCGCAGAAGTTAGGGAAGGCCACCCGGTGATCATTTCGGTAACCTATTCCTCCTGCAGCGGTGATGGCGAGACCACCAGTACCAGGGGGCCTCATCCTCAAGGACTGAGCGAAAGTTGTGGCACTACCCGAAGCGGTTGCACCATCGTCACCCAAGGAGCCACCCGCCGGATCAGTAGCCTCGGAGGCCAGGCCCTCAACCCGCTGAGCCGACTCCAACATTGCCTCTAGTACGATGGTCGGAGGTGCCTCCGGCACGGCGGCCGAAGATGCTTCACTACCTGTGCAAGGAGCGGACGCCACAACAATGCTCCCCTGTGCCGACTTGGAAGTCTGCTTTGCTGGTGTAGCTGTAGCCCCCTGGGATGACTTCGGAGCACTCCGGGACACTACCCCCAGCGGTAAAGGTGTCACAACAGCTAACGTAGATGTGCCGATCAAGTTCTAAATCTGCCCAAACTAGAAGAACGGAAGATATAACGAAGCAATCAATGGTAAGAATGCCTTACCGACGTCCCCAGAAGCTCCAGCGGGCCTCGACCATCGGCGGCTCTGAGGCTGCGGGCCTTGTCGACGGTGTGGTAGGCGTGGTCGCCCAGGCTGGGCCTCCACCGGAACCACCGACGATGCTGCCACCCTGCATCGGTGTATCCCTGCCGACTCCAACGGTGCCACTCCTAGAGCCTTCTCCCGAGCCGCTGCCGACGTTGGCCCGAGGCCTCTTGGCCTGAGGATCCGTGGGTGTAGCGCTCCCGGAGCCCTCTTTGGTGCCTTGGACTGCACTGGTGGCGGAGATGATGGCTGGTGCGCCGGCCATAGAGGATTGCGAAACCGCCACTTGACGGGTTGGGCCTCCCCCAAAGAACCGCCAACACCCGATGTTGAGGAGGGGTGCTCCGGCGGACGTTGGCTGGCGACTTTCCCTTCCCTACGTTGGGGACCAGCGCTTTCCTCTTCCCTGTGTCGGGGACCGGCGCCTTACCTTTCCCTCCATCAGAGAGCACGTCTTCCATCCTTGACGCTTCGGAGCTCGGAGCAGGTGTAGACTCCTACGGAGGGTCGACGATGGCCATTCCACGGTCTGATTGCTAACCTGCCGTGGCGCGAGACTAAGCGCGTCCAGGTTCGGCATCTCCTTCAGGATCTTCACCTGAAGGTTCCGATCCGAGCAAAGCGGCAGATAGGATCGCAGAAGGTTGATGATGTCGGAAGACACCGGTTCGTCACACGCCTTGGACATTATGTCAAACACCTCTTGCGGGGTCGTCTCAGTGTCGCAACCCCACACCAGCCTGGTGCCGTGCTACGGACCGAAATATAGCGACGCGGGGTAGCTACGACGCTGGAGGGGGGCCAGGCATTGACACACGAAGTCCGCCCTCACCATCACCTCTGACAAACCCCGATCCGCTAAGAATCGGATTCTCTCCATCACCGGGGTATACGCCTCCTCCAATTCCGGGCGCTCCTCCCAAGTCTTCTTCTTGAGTATCGGCCAATTGGTGGGCAGGACCATGCGATCGTGGGCATCGGCATGTACGATCACCCAACCGCTCCTCAAGTCGGCCCACTTCGCTGTGGAGAGCGGGGTGATGTACTTGAAGGGGTTGTTGGTACGATGATGGAAGTAGTAGGCGCCGAGGAAGCTCGTCTTGCTCTTCTTCCCGGTCCGCCTCAGCACGAAGAACTGCAGGAACACTGGCACGAACAGGTACACCTCGACAAACAACTCGCACAAGTGCAAGAACACCGCCGCCACCACTAGAGAGTTCGGCGACAACTGGTGAAGCTGGAGCCCGAGGACCTCCAGAAGCGTCACCAGGAAGGAAGAAATGGGAGGAACAAACCCAGAGTACGCATACAACTTGAAGAAGATGATCTCTTTCTCCCCCAACTCTAGAGGTAGGGAGCCAGGACGGATCCGGTCCCGCCGATCCTCGTCCTCCTGGCCAAATAGCTGCCTCACGGACGCTACATCCTCTACACGAGAAGGAGGCAAGGTTGAGTCCATTGGAGCAGGAGTCAAACCTAAAAGGTTGGGGAAAGAGTGGGTGCTCAAGGAGGAAGATGAAGGCTCGAACGTTGGGGTGTGCGTAAGGGAGGAACCACCTTTTCCCACAAAGGTTTGTTTTTTAAACACCCTATCGACGTTTGAGCGCACCGTGCAAATCGCATGGGGCCCAAACCCGCTGTGCAACCCACGGCGTCCCTAATGGCGGGCCCAGGTCCCATGTCAGAGAGATTGGCCTGAGCGAACCCCCATCTGAGAAGGCAACCGACGATTCCCATAAAGACGGAAGTGAAAGCAGTAGAAGCACAACAACCACATTGGGAACAGTCACAATAAAGAAGCTGCAGCAAGCAAAGATACCGTCGCCGTGAGCCCTCAACTAGAGGGGGGCGTGTGGCCATGATAACAGAGGCACACACCGATTTGACTAATCCAGGCGTAATCAAAATACAGCGCAGGAAAGCAGAGATAGGGCTCCATCCTCAGGCTCATCGCCTCCCCCAAGGTGGACCTAGGGGTCACTTTCGGTACCCGACATACCGGGTACCCTCACGCACAAGCTAAAGCCACCTAGGAGCTCTACCTTCCTGCCAAGGCAGGGTCCAAGAGCGCCACGTGTCTAGAAGGCCCGGACCCCTCTACCTCAAATGCGGGGTCTGGAGTATTCACATGGACCCCAAGGCAGAATCCAGCTCCCCCTTGGAGGCGAGATCCCAAGCGGCCACGTGTCCAGCAGGGCGGGATCCCGCTCCCCCACGGGGGAGGGCTCCGGTGCTGCCACGTGGTTCAAGGCACTAGACACACCACCTCGCGCAGAGGCGGGCTCTGACTCTGCCACGTGTCCCGCGACCCTGGATCCCCCGCTTTGCTCAGGAACAGGCTAAGGGGCTACCACGTGGTCCACGGATCGGGGCACGACCTCGCCCGCGGAGGCTAGCTCCCGAGCTGCCACGTACCCTACAACTTGCCCCGGAAGGTGGGTTGCGGGAGTAAAGAGGGTGGTGCGCCTTGTCTAAATCAAGCATTGAAGACTCGAGTCTTCCCCAAGCGTACGACGCGGCACACACCTACTGTCAGGTACGTTGCGCCCAATCGCATCATAGTGAAGACGCCGCAGGCCTACCCCACTATGCCAAGTGGGTAGCTTACGGCGACAGAGGCAGTTGGACCGAACATTCCCTGCCATCATTAACGACTACGCATGGGTCACAGGTGACTGAGGCGGCAAGACGACGAGTCTTCAAGCCGCAGTCAGAGGAAGCTTATGCGAGAAGCCTTAGATCTTTAGGATAAGATCACCCCAAAACCACCTGTCGGGCCCGGGACCCCACTTGTAAGACGTCTGGCCTTGTCTATAAAAGGACCAGACCACCACCGTTACAAAGGATCCTAATCTACGCATTCACACACACACACACACACACACACACACACACACACACACACACACACACACACACACACACACACACACACACTAGCAATACAACCTCACTGTGGAGTAGGGTGTTACGCTCTTGCGGCCCGAACCACATAAAAACCACAGTCTCACACTCTCATACGCGCGATCACTAGATAGAGGACTAAGACCTGCCGATTAAAGAACCTCCGCGGGTTGCTCCTTAGTAGATCCGTGGGAAGTGTCACATTAACACTTCTACACGGTCCTTAGCTAAGATACGGGACATGGGTAATTCGATGCAACAGCATTCAGGGTATGGTCGCTGCCTTGCTCAGGGCATGAGTCGTCTGACCCCCTGTACTCTGCTATTAGCTCTGTGAGGCAAGGTTCACAGGCTTAGGGTACAGAACCAGGCTAAGCAAGCTGCACACCCTGGACCTCCAGCTCGGCATTTAGCCTTTCAGGAGTGAGAACCATTCAACACCATGGACCTCGAACAAGAAAACGACCATCGAACCCCAAAAACATTACAGGTACCTCATGCAGGCCTGCCTTTAGCAGGATAGCATAACTCTGACTAGGACGAGACAGGGAAAGAGTGACCGTGCATACGACAAGCAATATGCAAAAAATGAGCATAGCTTCATGAATATAAAATTAATGCGTAATTAAATGAACATGGAAATACAGTGCAATAGTATTCAGGTTATGGTTATTGCCTTGCTCAGGAGTATGGGTTGTCCGTACCTCTAGTACTTAGCTACAGCGCTGAGGAGGCATAGTGTACATGCTTAGGGTATAGGACTGGGCTAAGCAGGCTGCACACTCTGGACCTCCCGCTGAGATTAGCAGAAGTACGAGCCGACCAGCCCCAGAACTCACCCGCTACGCTGGGGACGCAAAGTGTACACGCTTAGGATGCAGGACCAGACTAAGCAAGATGTACACTCTGGACCTCCCATTGGTGTTAGCCTTTTAGGGGAGGGACCGTTCAACTCTACGGGACCCCGAGCAAGAAAATAACCAAAAGACCTCGGATTCCTCGGCTCCCGCATTGTTTAGGGTGTATGTCGTATGGCCACCAGTACTCAGCCGTAGCGCTGGGTAAGCAGAGTGTGCACGCTTAGGATATGGAACTAGACTAAGCAGGTTGCACACCCTGAACTGACTGCTTGTCGTAGGCCTTTCATGGGGGGACCGTCTGACACAGGACCGCAAACAAGAGGACGACCGAAAAACCGCGGATACGCCACAAGTACCTGAAGTAGACCCCACGCTGCCCGCGCTCGCACCAGACGACGTCGTTGTTGCCATGGCAACCGGAAGTCGCTTGACGTCCTTCCCATGGGACCCCTTAGAGGCCTCCTGGTAGGTGTGGCCAACTAGTTAGACACGCCTACCACTTAGTCGCAGGATGTTGTCGTCGGGCCTCTTGGAGAGCGCCAGACTTGAATTGAGATGCGAGATCGTCGTCGGGGAAGTCTCTGGCGGCGATGGCAACAAGGTAGCTGTTAAACCGAGGCGGCGCCCATCCTCAACGTGCGGAACATCGACGGTGGGCTCCCTGGGAGGTGTCGGAGCTGGATGCTCCGGCGGCGCCCATCATCAACGAGAAGAACGTCGACAATGGCCCCCTGGGTGGTGCCGGAGCTGGATGCTCCGGCGGCGCCCACTATCAACGCTAAGAAATGTTGACGGCGGGCCTTCTGGGCGGTGCCGGAGCTGGATGCTCCAGCGGTGTCCACCATCAACGCTAAGAAACGTCGAAGTCGGGCCTGCTGGGTGGTATTGGAGTTGGATGCTCTGGCGGCGCTCACCATCAATGCTAAGAAATGTTGATGGCGGGTCGGTGGTGCTGGAGCTGGATGTTCCGGCGTCATTCACCATCAACACTAAGAAACGTCGACAACGGGCCTCTTGTATGGTGCTGAAGCTAGATGTTTCATCGTCACCCACCATTAACGCTAAGAAACATCGACGGCGGGCCTTCTGGAGGTGTCGGAGCTGGGTGCTCCGACGGCGATGGAGGCGCAACTACCTAAGAGAAAAATCCCCCTACCTGGCGCGCCAAATGTCAAAGTGTTCTTGCGAAACTTCCTCCGGACCTGCTATGCGAGCAGCCTGCGGGGGTTCTTGATCGGTAGGGCTTAGTCCTCAGGTGAGATTGTGCATATGATAGATGGTGAGACGGTGGTTTTTACGTGGTTCGGGACGCTAGAGCGTAATACCCTACTCCACGGTGATGTTTGTATTGCTGGTGTGAATGCGTGTGTATGCATTAGATTGGGGATCCGAGTGGGCCTAAAAGCCCTCTTAGTAACGGGTGTTGTCTGGTCCTTTTATAGTCAAGGTCGGACAGCTTACAAGTGGGACCCGGGGTCCACAGGTGACCCCGTAGTGATCTTATCCTGTACAAGATCTAAGACTTCTTGCGTACGCTGCCTCTGACCGTGCTGTGAAGACCCGCCGTCTTGTTGCGTCGAACGTGATTGGCCCATGCGTAGTCGTTGACGGTGGCAGGAGATGTCCCGTCCATCTGTCTTATCACCGTAAGCTACCCACTTGGCAGTGTGGGATAGCCCTGTGGCGCTTTCACTGTGATGTGACTGGACGCAGCGGTACCTGACAGGGGGCGTGCGCCGCACCCTTGCGCCCGTGAAAGACACGTGTCTTCAATGCGTGAGTGGACAAAACACACTGCTCTTAACTCTCGCAACCTACCGCTTAGAGAGAGAGAGCCGTTGGACACATGGTAGGTCCGAAGCCAACCTCTGAGGAGGGGCGGGGTCCGACTTCGCGGGACACGTGGCAGGTCTGGAGCCCACCTCTGAGGAGAGACGGAGTGTGATTCCGCAGAACACATGACAACATCGGAGCTCACCTCTGCGGAAGAGGCAAGGTTCTTAGCCGTTTCATCCCATGTGCGGGCTACCCGATACTGAAGGTACCAACAACCACAAACTCACATTTCCCAGCACAATATTTATGCAGAAGACGAATGATATCGGGAATATTCTTTTCCAACGGTCCTTTATGCAGAAGACGAATGATATCGGGAATATTCTTTTCCAACGGTCCTCCAGTTCAACTTCAATCAGCGGTTTTGCCTGAAGCACATGTATTGCAATATAAGCTCCAATCGAAGAGCATATGAAGTGGACATATGACACTGTCAGAGGAAACTTGAAATCCAATTTCTGCATAAAAGACCATGCTATAACGTCAAACACACGACATTTAATGAAGTAGTTTACCGTCTGATATAAAATGATTCATAGTTCCTCTTGAACAGGGTATGAATAAGATTAATATGCAGGCTAATTCCTAAAGACGAAGAGGTAATATATATGATCCTCCTGTATTGATTCCAATTCTCGATTAAATGCACTCCCCTGAACTGAACTATTCAGATTGGTGAATTGCACCAATATGAAAAATTTAGGGGAGTAAATTGGACCAAAAATTCTTTAGTGAACAACATTGGTATTTAAGAGTAGTAAATTATACATTTTTCCTTTATCTTTGGAGAAGAAACGTCTATAGAGTGCATGAGCTTGGACATCCATAACCAAATTTATGGCCATAGGGCATCTAAGACCAAAATTAATTGGTGGTGATTCGGCATTATCACCCCAAGCCCCAATCCTATAATTACTGAAGACAAAAAAAAATGGAAAGCATATTCTCGGACCCAATCTAGTAGATAGAGAATATAATACAGAGAGAAATGGAACGGTGGTTGTTTTCTCCAACGGGCGCCTTCCTTTATATGCCGGCACTACCAATCACATCCCCAGAGGGAATACCGAATCATCCGTTATCTCTGGGAAAGGAGACACCTTTGGCATACTAACCCACAGATCCGAACTCCATATGAACGCAGGATGCAAGGATTGACTGTGTCAGTACCTGCGTACCAGGTACCTCATGATAGTGCAAGAAAAGAGTCTCCACATTCAAGTTAAAGATCCCTGAAGGTCACATGTGTTGCGCAGTGCTGAACTACGTTTGGATAGCTCCGACACTGACACATGTATCACAAGACCGAACCTAACACCCATCATAGAGAAATTCCGGTCTTACCACCTGTCTAGTGATCCTGGACCTAACTCCCAATAGAGGGAAGCTCCGGTGCTACCACGTGTATAGAGACTCCGGACCTACCTCCCCATGATGGGAAGCTCTGAAGCCGCCACATATCGAACCTCCGCAGCTAGGACTTCAACGGAAGACGGAGATAACTCTAACGGATTGAACCTTCAAGCGACAGTTAAAACGACAGTTACAAGACCTTATTACGTGTCATTAATGCTATATTAATGATACGCGATCAGTAGACTGTTAATAGGAGTAACGCCATCATTAAGGCGCATTATCACCCTATTAACCACACTTAATATTTAGCGATCATGTATTAGACAGTTAATTACGCCAGAGCCACATGTTGGACCGGGCAAGTGATGTAACGATCAGTCCTTAGACAATAAAAGGGTTGTGTCGCACGATATAGGGGAACCAAGCTCATACGCACACAAGCACCAGTGAATCCCGAATACAACAACACACACCCCATGGAATAGGGTATTACGCCGAGGCAGCCCGAACCACGTAAATCCTCTGTGTCATCATCTTGTCTAGAATCTTCGCGCCCCCAAACCGATTTATGAACCTCCATGGGCTACAATTTAGTAGTACCGGGAGAAGTGTCGTTCGTACGTTTCGACATTTGGCGCGCCAGGTAGGGGTGCCTGAGATCTCAAGATAGTGAACTCCGCCGCAGGATCATCCAACGGCAACAATGCTGAGCAGCCTGCTGGGGAGAATCCCTCCAACATCCAACAGCCAGCAGCCACCGTTGTCCCGACGGACGTCATGCCACCACCACCATCTGTTCCGGCAAATAATACTAGACAACATGGTGGAGTACTCGTGTCGGTCACTGCATCGACACACAACAACCCCGAGAACGCGCTGATTGTTGCGCGTACTCTTCTGGAGCGCCCACCTGTGCCCGGAGCATCTCAGAGTGCTATGGAGCAGTGGCGCGCTGATGTGCAGAATCTGGTTGCAGCCACAAGCGATTCCATCAGCAACCAAGGTTCTCCCCAATCAGGGCAGGCACCGATACAGCGTAGGACCTTGTCCGGAAGACCTGGTCCTCACGCATCTCAGCACCGCAGGCGTGCTGTATCACAGCAGGTGACTTCGTTGCCTCCTGGGCGCGTCGCACACACACTGTGTTGAGACTCTCGACGCATGATTTGCGGTCGGAGCTTGACCGCTGTTACAGACAGCAAGACGACTGTGTCCACATCGAGTGTGCTCGCGAAATGTGGGAGGCGCGAGAAAACCCACCTCCTTCGGGAGTAGGGGGTGGCTGTTCAGCTTTGGCCATGCACTTGCGCATGATTCGCTGGCCCCAGAAGTTCCGGCCTCATCTGCTAGAAAAATTCGACGGGACTGTCAACCCCGCTGAGTTCCTCCAGGTTTACTCCACCGCCATTCTAGCGACGGGTGGCAATGAGGCCGTGATGGCCAACTATTTCCCGGTGGCTCTGACTGGGACCGCCAGGTCCTGGTTTACGAGTCTGCCGCCCGAATCTATCAACAGTTGGGCGTAGCTATGTCAACAGCTCACTGCCAACTTCGGGAGTTCCTACACCTGACCAGGCACCGAACTGGACATGTTTGCAGTGAAGCAAACATCAGGAGAATCGTTGTGTTCCCTCCATCTCCAATGAATCTATCATCGTGGCATTCAGACAGGGTGTCAAAGATAGAAAGATGTTGGAGAAGCTGGCGACGAAGGAGGTCACCAGTGTCATAGAGTTGTTCAGCCTGGCTGACAAGTGCGCCCGAGCCGCAGAGAGCCGTGAAATGCACTCAAAGCCAGCTCCGGAGGTTAATAAAAAAACCCTCCAAAGCTGAAGCCACTACCTCAGCCATGGTAAGAAGAAGAAAAAGTCCAATAGCAAGAAGAAGTCGTCGGCCGGCACACCTATTGCTGCAGTAGCTGTAGCTCTGGGTGGCCGAGGGCCACACCGCGAAAAGCGACCTCGACCTTTGTCCGAAGACAGCGGTGGTTCAAAGGTGTGGTGTCCGATCCACAAGACAGACAAACACAACTTAGAAGACTGCCAAGAGGTCCAAAACCTTGTCGAGCATTACAACAAGCGCCGAGAAGAAGCTCCTTTCTGTCAATTAGAAGGAAACCAAAAAGTCAACAAAGCTCCGACTGAGACGAAGCTGGGTTTCGAGGACCCCAAGAAGGTCCTGAAGGTTGTGTACAACACGGTCGACGACGATTCTGACGTCTCTGACAATAAGCATGAAAGACCCTCAACACCATCTATGGAGGGTCCTGAGACATCACTTCGCGACGCGTACTCAAGACAATGCAGCGGGAAATGGCTTTAGTAGCCCCTGCTGCCAGGTAGAACCACATCGAAAGTGGATGGACATCCCATCACTTTTGATGCAACAGACTGCCCCAGGAACATGGTCAGAGCTGGCCAACTGCCACTGATGGTGTCTCCAACCATCAACAACGTCCAACTATACCATGTCTTGGTAGACAGAGGCACAACGCTCAATCTTTTGAGCGTTGAAGCGTTCATGAAGATCCAGCTCCAACTCTCGGACCTTCGCCCCTCAATACCTTTCTCCGGGGTAGGTCCGGGGGCCATCAGTCCTCTCAGATCCATTATGCTCCCGGTGACCTTCGGGACTCTAGAGAAGTACAGGATCAAGAAGTCGGTCTTCGACGTTGCTCACATTAGTCTGCCCTTCAACGCCATCCTGGGCAGGCCAGTCCTGTACAGCTTCATGGCCGCGGCTCACTACGACTACCTGGTGTTGAAGATGCCAACACCTTCCAGCGTTCTTCGGATCCGCGAAGATCGCACTGCAGGAGTTACTGCGCTGGAGGAGATCCATGCACTTGCCACGGCGCAGGAAGGAACCTCTGGCAAAGATCTAGCTGCTCAACCTTCGAGCACTCGTCATCGAGACTCGACCTCTGTACCATGTGTGCAGCCAAGCGGCGACACCGACGTTTCCGTCAAAGTCGTCTAAATTGGGTCCGATGCTTCCCAGACCACCCGTATATCGGGAGGTCTGGACAACAAATAGGAACTCGCGCTCATCACTTTCCTCCGGGCGAATGTTGACATGTTTGTCTGACAACTGTCACAAATGCCTGGGATCCCTTGGGAGGTGATTGAGCACAATCTGAAGATTTATTCCGACGCACGACCAGTACACCAGAAGCCACCAGAAACAATCGGTTGAAAGACAAGTTCATCCGACAGGAGATCAAGAAGCTGCTCGAAGCTGGTTTCATCCGTGAGGTTCATCATCCAAAATGGCTAGCAAACCCAGTTGTTGTACCCAAGGCCGGTGGGAAGCTTCGGATGTGTATCGACAACACCACCTTAAATAAGGCATGTCCAAAAGATCTATTTTCACTACCTAGAATAGATCAGATAGTGGATTCCACCTCCGGGTGTGAGCTATTGTGTTTCCTAGATGCCTACTCCGGATATCATCAAATCCAAATGTCTATGGAAGATGAAGAGCATACTGCCTTCAAAACAGTAGATGGATTGTATTGTTATACTGCTATGCCATTTGGTCTCAAAAATGTCGCTTCAACTTTTGTGCGAGCTATGCACAAAACCTTTGGAGAGCTAATCAGTGACTTGGTGGAGGTGTATGTCGACGACATCGTCGTGAAGGTCAAGAGCAAGGAGTCACTCATTGACAACTTGCAAGCCGTCTTCGACAAGCTGCATATCACCAGCACTAAGCTGAACCCGAATAAGTGTATCTTCGGGGTTAGCTCCGGGAAGCTCCTTGGTTTTTTGGTGACTCACCGAGGAATTGAGGCAAACCCAGCGAAGATCAAGGCTATAGAAGATATGCGGCCCCCAACCCGTATCAAGGATGTCGAGAAGATAACTGGATGGTTAGTTGCGCTCAGCTGATTCATCTCAAGACTGGCGGAGCGGGCACTTCCATTCTTCAAGCTATTGAGTAAGAACAAGCCTTTTCATTGGTCCGAAGAAGCAGAAAATGCGTTCCAAGAGCTCAAACAGCTCCTCACCAAACTACCAATCATAGTAGCTCTGAACCCTGGTGAGCCTCTACTGCTTTACATTTCTGCAACTACAGAGGTTGTCAGCATGGTCGTGGTCGTGGAAAGACCAGAACCACATCCAGTTCAGGAGCCCAGACCCCTCCGGGAGGGTCCGAAGCTACCTGAAGGCGAGTCTGGGTCCCATCCCCTTGCGCAGATCTTCATGGCGAAATGCTAGAAGATCAACTCTCTCATCTGAGGGAGTTCACACGGCTGGTCAAGAAGATCCGGACCCCTCTGGGAGGGTCAGGATTGAACAAGAAGAAGTTTTGGACGCCTCCGGGATGGTCCGAGAAGATCAACAAGAAGGTCCGAACCTCTCTAAGAGGGTCCAAATCGATGGAGAAGAAGCTCCGAGCCCTTTCGAGAGGGTCCGGACCATCCAGCGGCTAGTGTACTTCATCATCGAAATACTCCATGACACCAAAACCAGATACATCGAGGTGCATAAGCTGCTTTACGCAGTTCTTATTACCTCAAAGAAGCTTTGTCATTACTTCCAAGCCCACAAGATATCAGTAGTAACTTATTATCCACTGTGTGCAATTCTGCATAATCCTCATTCTACTGAAAACATCGCCAAGTGGGCAGCGGAACTGGCAGAATTCGGTAGTGAATTCCTGCCACAAACAAGCTATCAAGATTCAAGCCTTAGATGATTTTGTGGCAGAGTGAACTCCTTCTCCATCAAATCCTGGGGGGCCCAGTGAGCAGAAGCCGGAACCCAAGGTCCCGGTCTTCACTAAGCCTCATTGGACCCTATACTTTGATGGCTCTATGCAGAAGCAGGGGGCTAGAGCTAGAATACTTCTCCTCGCTTCGATCGGGGAGAAGGTTATATGGTGCACCTTGATTTCAAGGTGACCAATAACATGGCGGAATATGAAGCTCTAATCTATGGGCTCAAGATGACGCTATCTTTTGGCGTCAAGCATATGCTAGTGAAGGGTGACTCGCAGCTCATCATCAAGCAAGTCAAAGGCGAATGCAGTTGCAACAACCCTCGACTTGCCGCTTATCTCCTTGAAGTCCAGAAGCTCCAGAAGGACTTCCATGTCCTGGACCTCTGCCATGTCCAGCGTCTCAACAACACAGAAGCTGACGAACTCTCGACGACGGCTTTAACCGGAGCTCCGGCTCCCGACCGAGTTTTTGTCCGAAGATTAACAAGACCAACTACTTAGCCCGCCGAACTGGGTGAAGGGGGCAAGACTAGCACCTCAAAGATGGCAGTCCCGGTGGCCCTGTTACCATGGCGTCAACCAAGGGTCGTAGGTGCTGCAGGAAGCTCCGAGCAACCCAGCACGCAAGACTCAGAAGCTCAAGTTAGCTCTAATGCATGGATCTCAAAGATCCGGAGCTACTTGAAAGACAACCATCTCCCTGAAGACGGTGTATCCGCTGACTGGATCGTTAGATTGGCTAAAAAATACACGCTGGTAGAAGGGGATCTCTACTGGCGTGGTGCAGTGCATTGCAAGGGAAGAAGGCCACAGACTCCTCACGGAGATCCATGAAGGCGAGTGTGGGAACCACACGTCTTTCCGCACGCTGGTCGGCAAAGCCTTTCGGCATGGCTTCTACTGGTCTACAACACTCCAGGATGAAGTAGAGTTGGTGAAAAAGTGTGAAGCGTGCCAGTTCCACACAAAACAAATTCACACACTAGCCCAGTCACTGCAAATGATTCCTCCTACATGGACATTCGTTGTGTGGAGTATGGACATCTTGGGACCTTTCCCAAAAGCCAACGGATGATACAAGTTCATGTATGTCGCCATCGACAAGTTCACCAAGTGGCCGGAAGCAACTCCAGTTGTGACTATCAATAAGCAGTCAACAATCAAGTTCTTGAAATCCATAGTCTGCATATTTGGAGTTCCGAACAGAGTCATCACTGACAACGAAACCCAATTTACAAGTGCGGCATTTCAAAAGTATTGCGAAGACCTCGACATTCAGTCAGCTACGCATCAGTACGGAGCTGAAGCTCCGGTCTTGTCACGTGTCTAGTGACCCAGGACCTAACCCCCAGTAGAGGGAAGCTCCAGTGCTACCACGTGTATAGTGGCTCTGAACCTACCTCGCCATGATGGGAAGCTCTGGATCCGCCACATGTCGAACCTCCGGAGCTAGGACTTCAGCAGAAGACGGAGAGAACTCTAACGGCTCGGACCTTAAAGAGACAGTTAAAGAGACAATTACAAAATATGATTATGAGTCATTAATGCCATATTAATGACATGCGATCAGTAGACTGTTAATAGGGGTAACGCCATCATTAAGGTGCGTTATCACCCTATTCACCACACTTAATATTTAGCGATCGTGTATTAGACAGTTAATTGCGTCAGGACCACATGTCGGGTCAAGCAAGTGATGTAACGACCAGTCCTGACTATAAAAGGGCCGCATCGCATGATATAGGGAACCAAGCTCATACGCACACAAGCACCAGTGAATTCCGAATACAATAACACACACCCCGTGGAGTAGGGTATTACGCTGAGGCGGCCCGAACCACGTAAATCCTCTATGTCATCATCTTGTTTAGAATCTCCGCGCGCTCAAACCGATTGAAGAACCTCCGCGAGCTACAATTTAGTAGTACCGGAGGAAGTATCGTTAGTACGCTTCGACAGAATGAATTAAAAAGGCGTGAGGATAAGTGAAGAAGTGATCCAGACCTGGAAGATCCACTTACTTGTTCATGATGATGACGGCGACGTTGAAGCCCCACCACTGGAGGATGGAGAGCACCGCGTGCAGGGTGCCAAGACCGCCCGCTTTGCCGCATCCTACATCTCTTCTCGTCTCTCGCGCTATCCACGTGTTGTCTCGTCCTATCTCATTGTTGTGGGGTTCCACAGAATGGATGGGAAGAGCAAGCTCCCAGAGCAAGGGGAAGGGAGTAGCAACGACGGGGGAGGCTGCTCGGACAAAGAACATTGGACTGTAACTACTAGTAGGAAATTGCATTCGTGTTGACGGAGATGATGGGCTCATGCTTGCTTATGAGGTTAGGTACAACTGGTGAAGGCTGTTACTGCTTCTACTGTTCAACAATTTTTTCCCTATATAAAATTATTATTGTTGAAACAAACAATTCTAATTTCAAAATGAATAAGAATTGCTATTTTAACAATAGCAATTTCGGAACGGAGTGAACTAATCAGCGGTTGCATTGGTGGTAAAAAAAGGTTATGGGTTCACTTGTGTGGGTTGGGCTGCTACTGTGGATGGAGCTCTTGTTTAAAACGGCCCGGCCCATTTCGACCCCTCATCTCCTTCTTCCCATTTATACCTCTACCTCTGCTCTGCTGGTGGAGGCGGAGAGGAGACGTGCAGAAGAGAGGAGTGAGACGTGCGAGCTCTCCACGGCACTCGTTTGAGTCGATTGTGTCGAAGGGCACAAATGGCGGCGGCGGCAGCCATCACCGTACTGCCCGCTTGCAAGCAAGGGCAGCGGCAACCACTGCCGGTTCACACCGCAAATCCCGCCTTGTCTCTGCTCCTGCCCCTGCTCACGCGCCGCTCCGTTTCAGTCCGCGCTGCGCCTCCACGCAAGCAACAGCGTAGCCAAGCTCGCCAGCGCCCGCCTCCTCCTCCTCCTTCTCCTCGCCGTCAGCCCCCCAGGGGACGCGCTCGCCCGCCCGCCCCTCTGGACCATGATGACTACTACGACGAGCAGGAGCAGGAGGAGGAGGAGGAGGAGAGCAGGTTCTCGGGGGGCACCCGGGCCGCCGCCATGCCGAAGCCGCCAGCTGGCTTCGTCCTCGACGACCAGGGCAGGTGCATAGCTGCAGCCTCCAAGCGCATCGTCACCATAGTACGTGCGCCTCCTCCTCCTTCCTCTCCGTCTCTCCTTGTCTGTGAATTCAAATCATGGAAGCTCTGCTCTGTGTACGGGTGCAGATCGATGACACAAACAACCGCCCCTTGGAGTGCATCATCAGGAGAGTGTTCCGGAGCTCACAGGATCACGAGTGCATGCTCCTCTGCCCCGTCGACATGTACCCCTCCCTCCCTCATTCGATGCCTCTATACGTATATGCCATGCTCCCATTGCCAACCAAATTTTCAATTCCCTGTTTCAGGCCAGTGCAGGTCCTCAAGAGCACAAATTTCGGTGGCTGGGTTGCTGTATGCCTCCATCTACCTACCTCAGCAAATGTTTCCTTTATTTTAGAAAACGATTAGTATCAACTACTCATTCCTCAAAAATTTGTACGGCTGTTCTCACAAGATGTTTATTTCTCCTCCCCTGCCCTAAGAATGATCCACAATTACTTTTGTAGGTTGACGATGACCAACTTCAGCTAATCATTCCATCTGTTGCCTATGCCCTCGCCAGAGTACATATGCACTTTGTTGAAAGCGGGTAAATGATTGCATCACCACCGTACCCTAGACATTTCTTCAAATTTATTTATGTGCCTCCTTGTCTATAGCTTCTATCTCCCCGTTCCAGATTCTGTTATACAGCCAGGGGTGGCTTCTGCTTTCCTGAAGAAGCCATTCAAGAGTTCCATGGTAGGTAACAACCAGAGTTCTTTTACAGATACCTTAGTCAAATAGGTTATTGAGCATAGAGAAAATTTGTGCAAAGATTTTGACAATTTCTTGTCAAATGGAATTTTACTTGTTCATTTAGTGGACATGTAATTTTGCCAGGACATGTACCTTGGTATGTTTCTTTCCCATGTATGACAGCAGTTAAAGTTTCTGGTCACTTGGCCATGCACTTTTGAATGTCTATTGTCATCTGTAGACTAGGATCTATTTGTGAAGTCTTATTCGGTTATAACAATGGCAGATTCTGGTGATGGTGTACCGTTTGAAGGTGTGGAGATTTGCTGCTTCAATTTGGTGAGCCAGCAGATTTCCTTGTCTAGATGTGATATGGGAGTCAAGTTCTGGGCAATTAGATTACTAGACACTTGCTGTAATTTTGTTATATTCCCAGAATATTGGATATATGCCCATATTTGCAATGCTGCTATTACTGTTGACTTTAGTCGCTCAAATAACCAATTTTGGTAAAATGTTCCTTTTGCCTCTTTATCGGCATGCTTGTGATTGCTGACAATTCGTGTGTGCAAAATATTTCGCAGGATGGTGCACACTATATGATTTATACACCAGTTGATCCTCTTTTATTCGTTGCAGTCAAGGTTAGTTGGTATTTGTTCAAACTGTTCAAGAGTAGTTTGTAAAATATGTGGATGATGTCTGAGAACACACTTGTTGTGTAGGACAAGGATGGTGTCCTATGCATCGCAGAAGATGTAAGCAAGTTTTATATGATACAGTGCTTTATTTTCTTTTGTCGTACTGAATGTTAGATCCTACCGAGGGAAATACTTATGTGCATCATGTGTGAGCAGGATCTGATGGATGACCCTGCCATTGTCAGCGCCATAGACGAAGAAACAGAGTTTACAGCATTAGTGGTTAGCTACGCTGTTGCGTATTCTAGATGTTATGGATAAATTTGTTGGTTGTTCTGATTTTTACCCCGCCTTCCTGTGTGTGTCTTGCAGGAGGAGGAAGAGGCCCTTCTCGAAACGGTACTTGGTGAAAGGTGATGATCAGAGGATGCCATCGAGTCCCATGGAAATGTCATGTATGTGATTGGTACCATAGTAATTTTAGATGTTCAAGTAGTATATTTGAAGATGGTCAGTTAACCTGACGTCTTTTGAGAAATAGAATAATCTGAATGATAGTCTTTCCGCTGGCGACACATCCTCTCAGGAGTTCCGAGTTCCTTTGCTGTTGCCACGATTAAAATGATACGGAATTTTCAAAGCCGTTCACGAATCTATTGGTAGCTTTGTGGATGATGTTGGTGCAGGCAACGGCCCAAGGTCCCGAGTCTGACTTCACAGCAGTAATCCATTATCATTGTGATGTTCAGAGCTTGTCCAGGTACACATAACACGAGGATACAAAACATTTCCAGGCCGCTAGGAAGTTGGACATTGGCATTGACAAACATCGACTGTTGCGAAAACATTCATTCGTAAATAGCAGTGCAACCATGTTCTTATATTGATCCGTCTATGTTCTTACCTCGACTCACACAGTTCAGTTTGTGCTTCAACATATGCAGCCTCCTGGGTGTTCTTATTGGACGGGGCATATGTGGTTGTACATGTAATTAAGGAATGTGCATACTGATTTGGTCCTTCGCGACCTCTTCCTTTTCAGTCCGTGGCAAGGAATTGTTTCTACGCAAAGCCTAAGTGATGTCGCATCAGCAGACTGCGCTCATCTCAGGTGAAATTGGTACCATTACACCCAGCAACATATTTTTCCATCTTTTCTTGAGTCAAAACATATACATATTGAATAAAAAGGTTCAGACAAAAAAACAAATATGACATGGGGTGAATATACACAAGGATGCAATACCTAACGCTGCAGTGGTGAAACAACTCTAGTTCGTCATAACTGGACAAAGAGTGTGCTCACGAGGAGCGTACTTTGCGAGTTCGTGAAGCCCAAACCCCAAAGACAAGGAACCAGGATATAAACGCGATTGCCCAATATTGCATAGAACCATACTGGATTCTTGGAAAAACCTGCAGCACATGAAGAGTGTCACTAGTAGGAAAAGACCCACTTCATGGATTGTTTGCTTCCGTTTAAAGTCCAAATTCAAAAATGTGACAAGGAAACACGTAAATCATGAGAAAACAGTCTACTTACATATCTCAGAGATATTATTATAGTCAACGCACATAAACCTCCGAGAAGCATATGAAGACCAATGATAGCAGTTTTCTGCATCGAGATTCAACCATCAATGCATGTTTCAAAGGAGAAAAATGTAGGGAACTCTGTCACATATAAGTATGTTCCAGCACAATATCAGAAAATGTGCAACTTGATGATGGACCGGATCAATGAATGTACATGTGGGGGCTCAGATGTATTCTCATCATCCAAGATATATAAGATATCGAATTACTGATTGGCCACACTCCTATCCATCCTGCCTTCAAGTGGCTATGGAAGTCATCACATCAAATAAAACACAAGGTATTCTTTTGGCTCCTAAAGTATAGGTTAAATACGAGAGGACTGCTACGAAGGAGAAATATGGAATTGGAATCATACAAATGTGAATTATGCCTATGGCAAAGAAAAGAAACATTTGTGTACCTATTCTTAAACTGCCCATTTGACGAAGCTTGCTGGTCTCTAATTGGCCTTAGCATACCGGGAGGAATACAACAAGAGCAGTTCTCTCTATTTTTTATTTTTATTTTTATTTTGGAACCGAACAGCAGAGGAGTACAACCAGAGCAGACTTTCAGGGTACTCAAAAGAAAACTAGAAATTCCGTTCTACTTCTATATGGAGATATTTGCACTGATGTGCTGGAGCATATGGTCTGAGAGAAATAAGTGGATTTTCAATAACATAGACCCAAAAGTGGCAGGATGAAGGAGAACATTCCTTCATGAGTTTGGTCCAATGTCACATAGAGCAAAAAGAAAGCAATTCCCTCATATTCAAGATTGGATAGATTCTTTAGCTTAACCTTTTCCTTAACTTTTCACTTATTTTTCTTCATTGTATTTTGGATGCTTTGTTGGTTTATTTTTTTAGTATATAGTAATCAGTTGGGGACCCTCCCCTCCTGTTTCATAAAAGAAGAAGTAATATTTAATATGTACAACACCTTCAGAGTTCAGAGGATGGAAACACAAGCTGTATGCATCAATATAGTTTCTAAGGTGCACCCACTAATAATTGTGTGACTGGGTGATTGGATTAGAACTTTTGATGTAGTACGTCAAAAAAGAAAAGTGGGAATAAGAGAAAATCAATGATTATGAGAACAGACGTGCAGTTGAATTCAAATGCCACAATAGTTGGTACACAAAGAAGAGAAATGCATACCTTGCCAACATGTGGAGCAACAAACCATGCAAGAACAATAACAGCTAGGCCCATGGCAACAAAAACTCCACTCCTCTCCAAACTCCAAGTTGCATGGAGTGCCGTTGCTGCCACAACACCATGGTCTACAACAGGATTATTACTTGGACTTGGTGCCTGTTGTTCACGGTGCCCTTGAGGAACAGTTGCATGAGAGTTATGAGGATTGAACCAGGATGATATCTCACTAAGTCGCTGCCTTCTTATTGCTGCAACGGCATCTGGATCAACACTTGTATCGGCCCCATACTGCAAGTGTGGTGGAGGTTCCCCTGTGTACGTCCTTTCCCTGAGAGCTTCATAATCCTTCAAGGATGCGAGAACCTTATTGAAATCAGCAGGCCTTACATTGGCAGCAACATTTCCACATATCTCGCAGATAGTGGAGCCATGGCTGATGAACCACTTGAGCGCACAGGCATAATGCGCAAGGGCAAGCTCGTTCTTGCAAGAACACCCAAGATCCATAAGATGGTCTTGTTGGTGCAAAGGGCCTGATTCGATATCAGTAGCACACACAAAAATCTCCCCCTCTGGGCTAATAAACTCAACAAACCTGGGGGCATCCTTTGACCCAGTGGTGTCATCCCTGGTGGTGGCATCAGTCCTCGGCTCTCGAGAGGGAGACACAATGCCCAGGAAACCAAGGGCGGACTCGCCACTCAAATCAGGTTCGACACAATGGCAGACTCGGCAAAGTGAAAGGCCTGAATCCTTATCGGTGCTGCAGTTTGATACTCGGGGGATGCCCTGATGGTTGTCCGAGGTAAGTGATTTGATGGCACCGTTTTCATCCATCTGCATTTTATGTGTGCCCATAGAGGATCAAAAGACCATCCTGCAATGCTGGAATGATAAAAGAAGAGATCAGTCATCATCATCAGTGTACTGGTAGTGTGTGGGAAACGAATAGTGGACGAAGCTCCGAGCCATGTACAGGTAGTGACGTGAAGGCTGAGCGGGGGGGGGGGGGGGGGGGGGGGGGGGGGGGTCCCAAAGAGCGTATATTGGTTGGCAGTGATCAGGGAGGGGGGGTGGCAATCCAGTGTACTGGTAGTGCGTGTGCATTGGCCCCCGAAAACCATAACAACCTGGAGTAACTAACTCGTCACCGTGCAGCAGCTGCGGCATAGGGGATCGAAGGGGAGGAGGACCAGAGAAAGAAATCCGATCCGATAGGTCGGTAAACATTTAACAGGACGCTGGAATTTCCTTCCGACGAAGATGAAAGCAAAGACTGGATCCATGAAATCCATGGGTTGGGCAGCGAACCTTGTCGGATTTAACGGCGGCGGAACGGACTCCAGCTCGTCGTGGGAGCAGGCAGCAAACACCAGCTCCTCCTCCTCCAGCGCCTTGGGGGCGGGCCTTCTGGATTTGGTGAAGGAATGGATTGGGGGATTCGAAGCCACCTTCTGTTCTGCTCTATCTAGGAAGTAGTAGGAAGAAGCAAGAGCTCTGGAGAATGGAATCCAAGCCACTCTCGCCTGTCCGCGGGGCCCACCACGGGAGGAATGGAATGACCTCGAGCTGGATGGAGATCCAGGACCCACAGTCCAGCGACTCACGCCACCTTACTTCTTCTCCTTATTCTCTTCCCCGTCGTCTCTTCTCGAGTCCGGATGTTTTTAAACTGTTATTGCTGTTACAACAATAAGTCTAGTTCAAAAATGAAGCAGATATGTTTTGTCGTAATAACAACAATATAAGAACGGAGAGAGTACTTATGTACAAGAAAGATGTTAAAAATTGCATTCCATTCTGATGAGAAACTTTGTTCTGGATGCTAGAACTAAGGCTGGATTGCTCATCAGTTTCTCTTGTATTTTTCCCTGCCTCCCTTTACAGATCAATGATGCCGTTGCTTATCGTTATTTCAGCAGCAGCAGGAGGCTGCCGTTGCGAATTCAAACCTTTTGCGCTCCTTCCTTCCTCTAGAGTGGAAACTGATGAATGGCGCGGCGCCGCGCGGCGGTTGCAAAAGTGAACCACTTTTTAACCACTTTTGGTCTCGGTCGTCATTCTTCCACCACCGGCCGGGCACCAACGTGATGGGCACCTGCGTGAGCAAATGCTATCCCACCACTTCCACCGCCGGCTCGCCGGCACTTTCACCTGCAGCTTCTTGCAACGCCGTGGCCGTGGCCGTGCACCCACTCCCATTCCAGTTGCCCATCATCAGTCCCAGCACCACCGCCTCTTCCTCCTCCTCATCTTTCCTCAACAGGGAGGAGGAATGGGACGTGGTGGTGCTCGATCCCAACAACAAGAAGCCGCCACCGTTGAGGCTGTCCAAGCGCGCGCGGAGCCGACCGGCACCGTCACCCCACTATAAGAAGAAGAATAAGACGGTGGAGCCGCACACCCACGCGCTGCAGGCCACAAATAAGAAGGTCGCGGCCCGCCTTCCTCCTGCTCCTCAGGTGAGGAGCTCACCGGGAGTGGCTCCGGAATTTGACCTCACCAATCCCCTCATCTCCATGGATTGCTTCATCTTCCTCTGAGAGCAGAGCACAATGTATCTTGTACTAGGTGCTATACAACTCGGTTTGGTGTGTTTCCGTCCACGTGAATTGTACTATTAAATCACGGTATGCTTGTGATCGATGCATCTGAAATGTGTTGCGTTGATATTTCTCCGAAACAAGAGACGACGTGGTGGCGGCATTGTTCGTCACGAAATAGTGACTACACGAGTCGAGTGCTAAGGCAGATTATACAGATAGTACTATTTTCTCCACATCTTCACTTAGATCATCCAAGCAGATCACTTCCTTGTCCTGCTCCGCCCAAGACTCCATCACCGTGAGCTTTCCGTCCAGCTCACTTATCTGCCTCCTTATCTTCTCCCCACCATCAGGTAGCTTCGACACCAGTGCCTAAAATCAACAATTTGTACAGGACATGAATTCATGATATATTATTGGTTGCCTCAGGCTGAATACAAGATTCAATTCAAAGAGTTACCGCGTTGGAGAGGGTCTGTGAAAGACGGTTGATTCTTGACTTGATTTCTTCAGGACTCTCTGCATTTCTATTGACTGGAGAGTACCTTCGAGCAGTGAATTGTTCATCTTTTGGCCTAAATGCAAAAGCCGCCCTACACATAACAGAAAAAAAATTACTGGACGCACTCACACTGGGTAAAGCAAACTGGCAATGGTTCTTACCCGTTGCCAACATAGTCAGATGAGGATCCCTTGTAGTAGTGCTGTGACGTCATGGCCATGGCTCGAGATTTACTGCACATAAGTAAAAAAGCAGCATAATCAAGGCATGCCAGTTTGTATACAATGAAATCAATCACAGCAAGAAACATAGCAATGCAAGGTACTCCCTCCTTTCTCAAAAGATTGTCACCTTTAGTTCAAAAAATGAATTAAAGGTGACAATATTTTGAGAAAGGAGTATACAATTGGTGACACCCATAAAAGAATTTTATCCTTCATTAACAAGAAATCAGGCAAGCTTATCTACAGACTTATGCAAGCAAGAGACTGTTCAAAATCCAGCGAAAATAACAACTCGAAATTTCAATCTAAAATTGCTTCGTTTATTCCGATGGGACTGGTGGCTATTTATTTGCCCAGTTACAACCAATTTGACTCTATTCGGACTCTCTCAGCTCCAACTAGGACTAGGACTCCTAACTCTCATCTAAGTAAGACTCCCTAAACACCTTTTGGACACACCAGCACCCCCTTGGCACATAAGGGTTGGTGGCCCTCCTGCATAGACTCTACAAGACTCTGGAAGACACTAGAAAACAAGATTACAGTCAACAGATACACATACATGTGTTCGAAGTGGTAAGACTGACCTGTCCACAGAATCATTTTCATTCAATGTGGGTAGGATCGCTGTTTTCGAGAACAGGAGGCTGTGATGGCTCACACCGGCTATGCCCTGCTGCTCCAAAAACTGTATATGCTTCCTCAAGGACTCATCCCTGCATAATGCATTAGACAGGGGACAAACTTCTCAGCAGCTTCCACTGAACTTCAAACTGATCAAGCAGCAAATTTATCTGAAAAACATCTGCTACTTGCTACATTATTCTGTTAAATAAAAAATTTGTGTATCAACAATTCAACATGCCAACAAAAAACTCTGGACGAAGACCAAGTCTTTGAACAGTATGAAAGTTCCCTCTGGTTGACACCACAGTAATAAATGACAATATTTTCATCTAAAATTTATGTGAAACTGTAATTAAACTTATAATTGCAGCCATCAGGTATCTACAGTAAGAGAACAGGAGTAAATCAACATTTCAAATAGACATATGACTATAAGCAACAGTCAACTCATATTAACTGTGTCGCAAGCAAAGGAAATTAAATGGGAACTGATTTCTTACATAATAACTTGTTGACCATGCTCTTCTTGCAACTGTTTGTGCGTGAGAGAAACATCAAAGCCTTGTTTTGGCAAACTAAAAAGCTCTTGAACCTCCTGAAGAAACGAAGAAGATAGCCATAAGTACCCAGTAGGATACTGAGAAAACAAAGAGGAATGGTAACAGAATAGGTACACTCTTGCTGAAATAACGTGTCTGTTCTTTTTGTTCTGTTGCTGTCCTAAACAGGGCCCCCTTGACGACCTGGAAAAGGAAAACATTATGTCTCACTTCTCACTGAGATTTCCTTCAAGATTTTTTTAACAAAAATTAGAAATTAAAGGTGAAAGAACAAAACATAAAGAAAGATGGTGAAATAAAAACTGAAAAAAGGTGTACACATGACATAATACTTGGTAAGAAATATCCAGCAACAAAAAATAGTTTCCAAAGTTCCTTATCAAAGGACTTCAACAAAAATTATGAGTTTACACCTAAAAAACAATTTGTGGTACCATGGAGTCGCAAAGAGAAACAGGAATATAATAGAAAATTGAGAAATTACGGTTCATAATAACCGATTCAACAATTTGTGTATGAATGACAGGCATCAAGAAGGTAAAAGCTCTCAATGGTCTGAACCTGTAATTTGTAAATCTTTTCTTCAATGGTTGCAGAAGTCATCAAGCGGTATACAATAACATCTTTGGTCTGCCCAATACGGTAAGCACGATCAACACTTTGATTGTCTGTACTGTAAAATGAAGAAAAAAAGAGTAAGGATAACACAACTTGGAGCAAAAAAAAATATCCAAGAAAACATAAATCAATAGATATTAATAAAGAGGTGTTTTGTTATGGTACCTTGGGTTCCAAGCAGGATCAACTACTATGACACGAGCTGCCTTAGTGAGTGTAAGTCCAAGTCCACCAACTTGCGTAGTTAGCAAAAATATTGGAGCTCCGGGACCTTCTTGGAAGTCCTGAGGGATGCAAATGCATGTAAGCAACAAAGCAGGTGTAGTCAAGTCCATGACATAAACCTTTAGAAAAGAAAGAGAAGTGGAACCTTCACGATCCTTTCTCTCTCAGAAATTTTTGTAGTGCCATCAATGCGTAAAAACTTGTAGCCCTCCAATAATATGGCTTCCTATTGCAACAAGCCAATAATAAAAAATGTTAACATAAGGCCAATTTGTCAAAGCTAAAAAATAATGATGTTGAACATAATTGTTAAAAGAATAATTGTCAGTGGAGATTGATGACAATGGGCATACCTGTATAAAGTTCAGCATCTTGCGAGTCTGTGAAAAGATTAAAACATGATGCCCCTCTGCAATAAGGTTCCGCTGCAACATCAGGTGTTAATTATTTGAGTTAATATGGAAAAAATACAGCAGTGAAGACAAATATTGGCATGCATTCAAGAATACTTACCAACAAGGACATGATGAAAGTTAACTTGCATGAAATATCCTCACCAACTTGCAATGCATCATCATCATTGGCCATATCTGCAAGGTTCATGGCCATTTTTTCCACCATTCCCTTGTCCTGATCATTTAGCATTTCATCCATGCCCTCTAAGACACCCTCAGCGGCTCTCTTAGTCAATAGTAGAGGGTGATCACATATTTTCTTCAATATCTGTTTGAGAAAAGAAAACATTGCAACAATCATAGTTGCATCAATAGTATTAGAACACAATAAAGTTTTCTATAGGCAAGTTAACTCATTGAGCAACAAGAGAATGCATCATAAAAACAACACCATTTACAACATATCAGTAAATATCCTCTTCCAGAAAAAATTGATAAGCAAAAATTGATGAAATGAGCCACAAGACCAAAATGAAGTAAGCAGCATTTTGGGTCAAATGATGGTAAACGGTATCAGTATAAACAAAAAAGCTTCAAAGGTGATTCTCACTGTGATTGCAGCCAAGGGTGATCCTTTTGGTTGCAGTGCTAAGTGAACTAACTCACTTTTTAGAAAAGCTTCATATAATTTCCTCTGCACCCAGAAGAAAGGCAGTTAGCAAAAATCAATAAGCCAATAATTCAAGCAATATTTTACAACAGTGAAACGTAAGTTGAACCTGGCAAGCTGTTAACTTTAGCCAGACAATTAGTTCATTCTTCTGTGCTAGCTTTTTTTCTTCTGATGCACCACTATTAAAGAAAACTTCACTTTTCATGCGCCGCAAAAAGTATGGCTTGATTCGCTCTCTTAATTCCTGCAAAATGTAGATGAAAACCAACCGAAAATCAAATATTATATTAAGCAAAGTGCGGCTTATTTTGAAACCAATAATTAGAGCAGTGAGTGGTCTTCATAAAAAAATGCTGTAAAATGAGAACCTTTTTAGTTGATATGATATCTGACTGCACCCTAATCAAATATAAATCTACTATCTAAATGGTATTTGAACGAATCACTTAAGGTACAAGTTCACTAATGCCTGTGTTATTTTCCCAAATAATTGAATGAACTGGTATATATCAGAAGTTCAAAACCCATAAGCTTTAAATCCAAACCAATGAGGAAACACTGAAGTTGTTTGTTCAGCCAACCATGATAACAGAGGACCAGGACTTAAACACATCTGTATAAGTAGTATACAAACAGAAGAAAAGAAGTTGGTACCTTTGCTACATTTGAACCTATGTGCTTCTCACGAGCAGTGGCACACTTATCATTTCCTCGAAGGATAGCCATCTCATACCTTGTTTTGAAACTGCAACGATAACAAAGAGGAATAGATGGTGTGGGCTCGTACTGTCCAGAACTATGAGAATACAGGAAAATAACAGGCAAGTGAATTACTGTTGTTTATCACCCAAGACATCCGGACAACAGAAATTGAACAGAGTCCACATTTCCTGCAACAGTAATCAGGTTTACAGCATATAGAAGATATCATGTAATGACTTAATGATAATGTATGTATAGAGTTTCAGGAATTGAAAAGTACCTTTAAGTTATTCTGTATAGGTGTTCCACTGATGACAATGCGATGGATACAAGGTATTTCATATAAACTCTGGGCTCGTTGTGTCTTATTGTTTTTTATAAGATGCCCCTCATCAAGAATAACATAATTCCACAATGTTTCTTCCTCGTCATCATCATAGTTATTGTAGGAGTTTCCTCTTATCAGCTTGTAATTGTTCCGAACAATGTCATATGTTGTTAGGAGAATACCACCCTCCTGTATTAAGATGGAAACACAGGAGTTAAACATTTGCTAGCATTAACAGTTCGTACTTTTCAAACATTACTCACGCAAAGTTGCAATAAGACAGGTTAAGAGTTTCCTGATGGAAAAATAATTTTTGTGGTAGAATGAACCTTGAAGGCATACTGAAGCTCATAGTTGCGAACATTTGTGCTGGGGCCATAGTAGCTGTAAAAAATGAAGCGGAATGGTTGATTAGCACCGACTAACAGGACTTGGATCATGCAACTTCTAGAAAAGATGGAATGTATTATACTCTCTGATCTTCTCTTTGAGACCCACAACTGAAAGCTCCTTGGTCCAATGAGCTAGAAGTGTCTTTGGGGCAACAACAAGCACTCTCTTGACCAAACGAGAATGAAACAACCCAGCAAGGAAAGCAGAAACCTGGAAACATAAACTAATTAGTGTTGTCCACATATATATGAAGGCAAAAATGGCTTCAAATGGCACCTCTTCGTATTATAAATATGAGTCAAGAAAGGAGTTATATAATTCTGCCTGAGAAGAATTGATCCCAGCTTTCATAAATACACTAAACTAAACAACATGACACAAAGTAGACTAAAGCTTCCCCTGATCGGCTGATCCTACAACTAATAGGGAAATGAAGCCCCAAGCAACTGAGAAAGGACTTGCTGTATTAAGAAAAAACAGTTACAGCCCATCATAGATAATAAAGAACATAACAAATGCATAAGCTGCAGGAGAATGTAATGAAATGACAGTGGAAGATTAAGACGAAGAGGCAGTTAGGTGAGACCTGCATGGTCTTGCCAAGGCCCATGTCATCCCCCAGGATCCCTCCAGTTCCCCTGCAGTGCAGAACCCAAAGCCATTGGAGGCCCTCACGCTGGTGGGGGTAAAGCATCTTGAATATCCTTCCCTGGAGCGTGTACGGCTTGTTTGAGGCAGCACTCCCAGTGGGCTCCATCTTGAAGTCCTCGGTCTTTTCCCAGCCAACATCTTCAGAGTTATTGTCAGCAACCGCATGGTTTTCCTTCTCCCCCGGATCGTCGTCATCATAGTTCCGAAATGTCGAGGCCTCGGGCACCCTCGTTGTCAATGCCTTCCTTCTTACATGCTTAGCGGCGTAAGCTGCAGCTGTTGCTTGTTCCTCCTCACTGTTGCCGTAATCGGAATAATCAACATCAAAATCCAAAAAGGATGAGGCCTTTGGTACCCTACTTCCCCCACAATTCCTGGTCACCCCTTTGTCATGGACCTCCTGATGCGCGTGATGAGTAGTAAAGACTGAAGTAGGCTGTGCTGGTTTGGCCTTAGAACCTCTGGAGATGACCGTGGAAGGTTCATCTGAGCTAGAGACTTGAAGCGGCGAGGAGGCTGTGTTGCCGTCATCAGGTTCCGTGGTGAGGGCGCAGGGCAGAGGAGCAAGCTGCTGCGCTGTGGGCCTTGCGAGGTTAGACTTGTGGACGGACAGAGAGTCCAAGCGAGTGGTGAGATCGTCTAGGATGTCGCGGATGCTGCCATCGTCGTCCAAGTCGTCGTCAACCTCGTCATGGGCGGCGGCAGCAGCGGCGGAGGAGTCGGAGAGCTTGCATAGGCGGCGGCGGCCGGCAAGCTTGACCTTCCTGGCTTCTTCGGCGGGCGCTTCTGCGATGGGGGAGGGAAGAGGAGTTAGTTACGATGCGGCCATGATGGATGCATGGATGGATGAAACGATGACGATACCTGGAGGGGGCGGCGGGTTAGGGTTAGGGTTTTGGAGGCGGGTGCGGGTGAGGCGGAGGAGGCGATCGTTGAGGCCGTTCGGCGTGGGGGCGGCGGGGTTATGGCGGGGATCGGTGGGGATGTCGTCGTCGTCGAGGTCGTCGCAGATGTCGAAGGGCGGGGGAGACGCCATCCACCCAGCAGATCGAGGTGCTTTGAGTTGGATTAGTGGCGATCCAATGCAGTGCCTGCGTGTGCTTTGTTTGGGAGGGTGAGAACCGGCGACGGCGAGGGTGGCGGAGGAAGAAGACGATGAGGGAGAGTGGGGAGGGGAAGGAGAGGAGCCTTTTGCTGCTCTTCAATGAAATAAATGGAAGAAGGAGACCGCCATTTCAAATTTCGAACCCCACTTCCGATTCCTCTAGCAGGCGGCGGGCGGCGGCGGCGTGGTTCGTTGTGTCTGGACTCTGGAGGAGAGAGGGATCGAAGGGATATGGGCCGAGTTGTTGAGGGCGGTATGGGCTCGTCTAAATTACTTACAAGGAGAAAAAGGCCCATTTCGAGGGACTGGCCCAATCGAAATGCAAAGTCAAGGAAGAAAGCTGCCAAGCTGGTGATTGCGGACCTGTTTGGTTTGAAGCCAAAACTTGCCACATTTTACCACGCCTAAGCTTAGTCAAGTTTGACCAACTTAGTTATTGTTTGGTTCATAACCACAATTGTGGCAAGATTCCTTGCCATCTAACTGGGTCCCACATGTCAAAGACTCAAAAATGTGTGACAAGATTCTCTTAGACTTGCGAAGTTGTGGCTCAAAATTTGAGTACCTAACCTTAGTCAAGTTAAGCAAAAAATTATAGTAAATTATGACAATACTAGTACATAAACCAAACAGCCCTGCGATTTCTCCTGGAATCGAATCCATGGCGCCCCTCCTCCTCCTTCCCCTGTTGCTGCTGCTGCCGCTGCCGACGCAAGTGCTCCCCCTCCTCCACGCCGGCGACGTCTGTATCGTGGGCGCCGGCATCTCCGGCGCCTCCACCGCCTTCTTCCTCACCAATTACACGGCCTCCCCCGCCCCCCAGCTCCGCGTTTTCGAGCGCCGCCCCAGGGTCGGCGGCCGCCTCGCCACCGTCACAATCGCCGGCGACCACTTCGAGGCCGGAGGCTCCATCATCCACCCCCGAAACATCCACGCCCGCCGCTTCGCGGACCTGTTGGGCCTCACCGTCGAGACTGGCGCCGAGGGCGACGACTGTCTCGGGATCTGGGACGGCACCCGCTTCGTCTTCCAGACGCTCCGCCCGCCGCCGCCCGGAAGCTCCTGGTTGCGCCGCAAGCTGCACGGCCTCCTAAACTCTTTGCTGCTGCTTAACCGATATGGACTCTCCCTGCTCAAGATGGACAGATTTGTCCAGGTCGTTCCTTGCTTCCTCTGCTGCTTCTATCCTCCTGTCTCTCTCTCTCTCTCTCGGTAGAGTAGATGAAATTCCTCCTGATCAGATTCATGCTGCTGTTCAGGAAATGCTGCAAAGATTTATGCTCTTCTACAATGGGACTGATTCTCGCCCTGTGTTTGGCACGGTTGAGGATATGCTGAAATGGACGGGACTCTATGGCCTCACCCAAAGGACGCTGGAAGAGGAGCTCACCGATGCCGGCCTCAGCTCGCGTACCATATCAGAGTTGGTCACTGTATGTATGCTTCTTCTTTTTCTTCTTCTCCATGTCTCATCATTTCAGTGATGTTGTACCCAAATCCATGGCAGGTCATAACAAGGATCAACTACGGCCAAAGCGTGCGTATAAGTGGCCTGGCAGGTGCCGTGTCTTTGGCTGGCTCTGAATCAGGATTATGGGCCGTCAAAGGAGGAAACTGGCAGCTAGCTGCCGGCTTGTTAAAGGCCTCTAACGCCACCTTGCATCTCCAAGAAGGCATAGACTCCATCGCTGACGCTGGGGATTATTATGTTCTCAAATCCAATACAGGGAACCAATACAACTGCGCTGTGACCGTGCTGGCAACACCTCTTGATGAGGTGAACGTTACGTTTAGCCCTCCCATCTCCATTCCACCGAGGAAGATGCAGCATACGCACACAACCTTTGTCAGGGGCCTCTTAAACCATGTAAGTGCTGCTGGTTTACCGCCGATGAAACTGAGATCGTTCTAGTTCTTGGCATCAATACAACTTTGCCGCCTTCTAGGTTACTGTTGATGACAAAGCATGTTCGATGCTGCTGCTCTGTTATGGCTGCAGGAATATTTCGGTGTGAGCTCAGCTTCAGATATTCCAGAGCTGATAGGTACAATGGAACTCCCTGACATCCCTTTCTCCAGCATATCAGTTCTGAAGAGGTACAGGGAAGACGATATGACTTACAAGGTGTTCTCTCGTGCTAAGCTGGAGGATGGTTTGCTGGATCAGATCTTCAGGTAGTATATGCTAAATAAGGATTGTCATTGTTGCGTTCGTGTATGAAAAGCAAAACTATACATGCAACTGACGTATTGTATTGGAGCGAGAACAGGAGAAGAAAAGAGACGATCCGGATAAACTGGGCTGCCTACCCGCACTACGAAGCCCCAGAAGCTTTTGCCCCGATAGTGCTGGACGGGAAGCAGCTGTACTACGTGAACACCTTCGAGAGCGCAGCAAGCGCCATGGAGACGGGCGCTGTGGCAGCGGAGAACGTGGCTCGGCTCATCATCATCTCCAGGCGAGGAGGACTGGAGCATCAAATCAAGCCATCCGCCATCGCCGTGGAGCAAGACGACCTGAAGCTGGATCTCTGATAAATTCTTGTAATTAAATAGGGAGTACGTGTCTTTGCGTAGATACGTTTGGTATAATGTTTTTGTTTTCTCCTGTTTCTCTCTAATAAAGGGAGTGACATCTATGTTTTCTCTCTTCTCCGTATCACATTCAGCACATTCATGAGAGGGATGCATGCCAATATCACATTCAGCACAGGGCAACGGCAAGCATCACAATTATGGATATACTAGTAAGTCGGTCAGAGAGTGCAGCAGTTTTCAGACATCAATGACACTGTATCGGAGTACACAAGACATCAATCACACTGTATCGGATTGGTGAATCGTCATATTATTATACATCCATTTCAGACATCACACTGTATCAGAGTACTTCCTCTTTATCTTTTTGTTTGACGTTCGGACATCAATGTTTAGTTTATTTGTAGTTTATTTCTTTTTAAGAAACGTCAATTAAAAGGATAAAGAAAGAGTACTACATAAGACAGTAGCAGCAGGGTAAGGGTACTTCATTCAATCAGAGCTTGCTAGATGCACCAAGATACTTGGAATAGCGAGCTTGAGCAATGACTTTCCCAGATTTCTTCTTCAGTTCGACGACAGCCACACCTACAGCCTTTCCAGCACGCAGCACATTCGCCACGATATCAATCTCCTCCTGCAAAACCAAAACATAGCGTAGATTATCTTGTACGTCCACTGAACAAGTAGGAGCAGTAGTTTAGCAAGTAGTAGTAGCAGCGATGAATGAACTCTACGAGGATAGCTTGAGAAAGGGAAAGGGAGAGGATGACTGACATCGGCGAAGGCGGCATCCAAGTAGGAGATGTTCATCTCAAGGGGTTCACCCCTGGTGCGGAGGCCGGCGGTGCTGAAGACGGCGGAGGCAACCAAATCGACGAGGGAGGCAGTCGCGCCGCCGTGGAGGAAGCTGCCCGAGTTCTGAATCGATTCAGACCAGTCCAATTCAGCCATACATAGAGAAATCGGAATCGAAACATATACTAAAAGAGAATAGGCAGGGGACGCTGACGAGGAGCCTGGAGGGGACGGTGAAGTGGCAGAGGAGGGTGCCCGGTTGGGCGGCTTCGACGTGGATGCCCCTGAGCACGAACGCGTCGTAGAACCCGTCCGCCGGCGCCGCCTTAGTTGGATCGGTACTGATGGGCGGCGCCGCCTCCTCCAGCAGCCGCCGCGCCGTCTCCAAGGAGCTCTTGCTCATGTCCTCGCCGTCGGCCGTCCCCATTTCTTTTTTTTCTTTTTTCTTTTTTCCTTTTAACAAGCAAGGAGGTAAGGGTGCGTTTGATTCGGAGACAGAGTGGGATGGATTGGATCCATCCCTGTTTTCAGGGATAGGATGATCTTATTTTTTGTTTGTTTCGAGGGATGGAATTATCCCTGTTTTCTGTTTGTTTTGAGGGATAATGAGGGATAGGATGATCCTATCATCTGTTTGAATGAAGGGATAGGTTGGACACATGTGATATGGTTACCTTATAATGAATTTGGGTGAGCTTACCTCTAAGGTGTTTTTTTTACTAACTGCTGTTGCCTGATACACATGTTGAGATAACATGTTTGGACCATATATAAACAGAACATGGATCCAAAACAGTAGCTGAAAAAATAGCAAATTCTAAATACAATTAACATCAACAATACTAAATTCAATAGGCGATCATCACAAGAAACTTTACACCAGAATCATCTTTTTTTACTAGGTGACAAAATAGTAAATTTTAAACAGAATTAACATAATAAATCCACCAAAACTAGAGAGAGATCACATGACACAATCTTAACCAAGTTCATATCAAACACATAACAGAATATGATCTTAGGTCTTACACAAATCTGAACAGAATTCAGAATTGAGTCTTACACAATAATAAGTCTTACACATAAGGTCTTACACAAATATAACACAAAATAGCTAAGGCCACATTTTTTAACCTGGAAATCTCTCACTAATCCACTTAGTAATGAAGTTCAACTTGTATTCAAATGGCGCACTGTAGAAAGCTCTACCAATATGCGGATTTTCAACCAAGTACACATAATAGAATGACTTGTGTGTATCATGAAAACCTGGAAGTCCATTTATCTGGTCAATCAAATCTGGTGGCAAGTCCATATTTCCTGATGAAGATTTAATTATAGCCTGTGAAATCAATTCACTGCTATATTTGAAAGCTTGAATCAGCCCCTGTGTATCCTCATTTTCAGCAAACTTTATTCTCTTGCTGGACCTATTGGCTGATGATGAAGCTCCATTCTCCTCAGAATTGTTTGAAATCATATTGAGATCACCATCATCTTCAATATGATCACTACCAAGAGGTGCACTTGAATCTTTAGCATATCTTCCAGTGGCCATGTTGTTCCCAAATATTATATCCATCTCAGCATAGTTTTCAATAGGTTTGTTCAAAAATTCTGCATCAGATTTGTGATCCTAAAAAGAGCAGCAAGACAGAATGTAAACAAAATGCATGAAACAAACGACGAGTCAAGCACAAGCCTTTTTAGCAGCATGCATGCTTGATCAGACTGTAAAGACGATTCAGGTTTGAGATGCAAAACACTTTTTACCAGAATGTAAAATACCAGAATATGAAGAAATGATTCATAATACAGCATATGAAGAAATAGTTGAGTATACAATACAAGAATGTAAAATGATTCACAATATAGCATATTTACCCTCGCATGGTTATTCAATAACAGAAGTGCAATAATGCTCGGTGAACAAAAACTGAACTGAATTAAACTGAAAAAATAGAAGTGAATGCAAAACTGAAAAGACTGAACTGAATGCAAAACTGAAAAAAATAGAACTGAATGCAAAACTGTAATAACATGGTTACGCCTGGGTTGCAATGTCACAAATGCAACTGATAATAAATAACATTACTTCTGCTAATGACATGCGTACATTCAGTTTTCTATACAATTTTTGCATTCATTTATCAGGACATTATACTTCTTTGCAAAATAAATAGCAGGTAACCCTGTTCTAGGTGCAGTGGTGTTCTCTTCACCTGAATGCTGCCGACACCTGGAATCTGCCTAGAAGCTGCCAACGCCTGGATCTGAAGACAGAGGGGCAGAGTCAGCTTCTTGCTGCATACATCGGAGAAGAATGATTGAGGGACAAATCCAAAGCGGAGGAAACAAGGGGAGCCGAAATACTCTATGGAGGAGGCGGAGGAAAGAGGAAGGAGCCGGAATCAACCGCAGATCTGAGGCGGAAGAAGCATCAGGAGGGATGGACTTGGAAGAAACGGTGCCAGATCGAGAAAACAAATGTGGATTCGTGAAGAACAGCCGGAGAAAAGGGACGTACTTGGAAGAAACGGCCGAAGGATGAGATCCTGAGGATTACCTGCGTGGGAGGCTTCGATCCGAGGCGGTCGCTGCCGTCTTGAGAAGGGATCGCCGTCAGCTTGAGAGGGGAGTCGCCTCCTTGGCGGCGCCGGTGCCGCAAGGAGCGGTAGCCCTATCGAGCTGGAGTGAGAAGCGTTTGATTTTTTTTAGCGATAGTACTAGGGTTACAGTGTGGAGCGGTGAGCAGACGACTCACTCGTGGGCCGCGTGGCGACGGTCCAAGATGGGACGAGCCCGTCCGATCATTTTTTACGGGATCAGTTCGTCCTCCATATTTGAAGAATATTTTTCAGTGGGATCGTCTCATCCCAACATGTCTCTCAAACAAACAGTAGAATAACAGGGATCGCCCCATCCTATCCTGGGATATCCCTCGAACCAAACGCATCCTAAGGGAAGGAAGGAAAATGCTAGTACTACAACTAGACTAAGAAGGCGTAGTTTGGCTTCCCTTGTGTGCTTTACGCCTTCAAGCCGGGGCAAGGCTTCGCTTCTCTGGCGGCGGCGGCGGTCAAGATGCCCACCGTCTTCGGCGAGGCCCAGCCGTACGAAGACCATGAGGAGCAGCCGCGCCGCCCCGTTCTCTTCCACGCCCATGCCGACGCCCAGGGCCCCCTCCGCGTTGTCGCCACCGACCTCCACTCCCTCGCCTGGCACCGCTCCCTAGCCCTCCCCGACATCCACGACCTCGTATGTAGTAACCTCGATTGGTTTCACCATTCCATTCCACCTGTTGCTGCTTACTGTCAGCCACTACTGACAATTTCTTCTGAATTCTATTGTGGAACGAATCCGTAGCAAGATGATGTTGGCATCGCTGGTTCCTGCTCCGACTTCCTCGACTACCTCTATTCGTCCCTGTCGTCTGGCAACGTCAAGCTCCACTCTTCCTCCGGTACCCTCTTCAATCCTCTTCACCTCCTTCATCGTAGTTTAACCACCGACCTGAACCTGAGTATGATATGCAGGTTCTGATGACATTGCTAAGCTTGTGGCTACAAAGGCAAAGGGGTTACCTCGCATCACTATCTCACTCGATCCAGTTGCTCCCTCTGAGCTTAGAGATGTTGTAGCTGATTTCTCACTTGCACTTTACGCGGCTTACAAAAGGAGTCAGGAACAGGCGGCCACAGGTTCTTGTTGTCACTAATCACTAGCACATCTCATTGCTTTTTTCGATACCCTTATTTCTCATTGTAACAAGGAAATTGTTGTTTCCCTTCTCCTGCAGAACAAGAACAAGTAAAACAGCTCATGGAAAGCCTATCATTCGAAAGAGTAGGTTATACCTACCAGTGCTCTTGCTGCTTGCCCATCATGTGTCAGGATGTCAAACAGCCTTTAGCGTAGCAAATTTTACAATCAATTAATTTCCTGATATTCTTTGCGTTATGAATGAAAGGCATCACCAGCATCTTGGTTCTATGAGTTGGCCTAGCATGACATGTCCTGATATCGTTAATATTGAGTCTCTTTGTTTCCTTCGTGCAGTTTACTTTAAGTTACGGCCATTTTTCAGTATGGGAAATGTATGTCCCATATAGTTTCATTGTTCAAGTTTGCCTCGTGGATGACAGCATAGGCCATAGGGTAGTGAGCTGCCGATCCTCTCATTTGCGCTATTTATCTTATTGTGTCAGTCTGTAATGGGTTTGTACCTATGTGATCTCCGTTTCGAAAAGAATGGAAGTGGAAACGTTTTTGGATTAGAAAACTAAAGTTTGTCTCCTGGTGATGTTTGTAACCAGGGCACCTTCATTTTTTTTTGTTTCGCAGGAAAGGAATGAAGTAATGCAGAAACAACTTGAAGGGCTTTCTTTCCTTGACAAAAGAAAGGCAACAAAGCCAAAGCTGGTGACCGATCAAGTTCCAAGTGTTTCTGCTGTCCCTCCTGATGCTGATCAAGTTATTGTTTCTGTGCAGCAGCAAACATCAGGTAACGAAGGCTTCTACTTGGTGCACATTTTCAAGTAAAAAAAGGAAAATAAAATAAAATTGTCAGCTAACAAAATTGCAAAAACATGCAGTGGTTCCACCTAGCAAAGCTCTTCCTGCTAAATCCACCAAGCGAGTAGCCCATTTGCCTCGCAGGTTGTACAAAATCCTTGAGCACTACTTTAATGTAAATAGAAGTTAAATGTATCTGGTAGTAGGTTGGTACTGATATTTGATGTTTTCTTTTTTCAAAGGGCAAGAGCACGAGGAGCTTTGTTGCATGATACTGAAGAAAATGGTGATGATGAATAGTTCGACATTGCTGATTTGATTGCTTTGATTAAATAGAAAGAAATGAGGGACCAAAGTTGGACTTTCTCCTATTAAGTATGGTGTACGTAAACCTAGTACATTTAGGTACAAGGTTAAATGGTTTGTTCTGTGGCTGTATGACTTGTGTCGAACTTGTGGAATCAAACACCGGCACAAAGCTCATGATGTCGCCTTCCCAGGCATTATACGCATATTTTTAACTTCTGGTGCTCTTTGTTTTTACCCCATATGTGATCCCCAATGTTACCTGCTGTCTGCTGACCACTTTGTGTGCCTGTTGCTATTTGGCTTTGGCATGTTATAATGAAATTTTTTAACCATAAAAAGACATAATATATCTTTATACTCTATTAACTGAGTCAATTATGTTCCTTTTTGCTAATTAAAAGTTGTCTTACAAGGAACCACAAGTTTTTGTTATGCTAATAGGAAATTTCCCTGTTATATTTGTAGCTACCAGTGCTCGTCCTCTTGCTTGCTTAATGTACTTAAGTTATTTAGTTGAAAAAACAGCATTTCGCTGCCTAAAACATGTCAATCTTAGGCCCCATTTGGAACACGGGAATGCAAAATACAGGAATAGAAAAAAAATAGTAATGAATAAAATGCAGGAAAGAAAAAAGTATGGAAACCACGGAATCAGAAATAGAGGAAATAGGAACTTTTGGCGTTTGAATCACAGGGAACTCTTTAGGGCCTGTTTGGATTGAAGGATTCTTGAAGGAATTTTTGAAGGAATTGATTCCTACATAATGCTGATATCATTTAGTGTTTGGAACAAAGGAATGAAACTTGCCACTCCTATGGAAAGGATTGTGTTCCTTCACAAAACATAGAAACTGGAAAAATCCAACCAGAACCAAAGTTTTCATGGAATCATGAGAAACGGGATGGAAGAAAGAAAGAGCATGTGGGGCCCACCAATGTGGGTAATATAACCACAAACCATTACATCATGTGATGTCCTTATCATATAATTGTTTAGCCATAAAGATTCTCTCTCATTTTGGCTTGGGCTTGAGCAATTCCAGAGCTTTGAGTGAATTTTGTAGTTCCTGTTCCTTTCCTATAGATTGGGGAGACTCATTCCTCCATTCCAAACGACAAATTTTTAGCATTTGGCTCCCTAAAACATACCAAACAATAATAGTTGCTGCAAGTAATTGTGGGGTGGGGGGAGGGGGGGGGGTTGTTAAAATCAAGCTCTGATCGAGTCAGTAGTGAAAATATTAAATGTTCAAAGGTTGCATCTCAACTATTATTGTTTGTTCATTATCTAAAAAACTATTATTGTTTGTTCATTATCTAAAAAGTTATTACTATTTGTTGGTGAAGTTCCGATCCTACCACATCTAAAGGCATTCCGGGATCTTTCGCGCGAACTTGCCTAGCATTGCAAGTGCGCTAGCCAAAACGTCCTACAGTCGTTTGATGAACTTATTATAAACTATGCATTGCTAGAGTCTATTGCAACACATAATTATGCAATGCCTATGTTCGTTGCCAGGGTATATTGCCACGCTTATATATATATGTTGGTAGAACCTTAATTAAGCGTTGCTAAGTTACAACATATAATAAGAGGTTATAACAACGCTTGTATGTGTTGCAAGAAATGAACCCAACTATTACAAATATTATTAAATAATTTATTCCTTTGCGGTTTATTAAACATTAAATTTATTTAATATATATTAAATAATTTAATTTAGAGTCAAAACTAATTTGCAGTCTGAAACACGCACAGAAAATGTGCAAATGTAATTTATATTATATATAAATTGTTGAATTAATTACAATAGTGTTCTAAAAATTCACATAAGACATATTTTTTCATCAACACAAAGACTATAATAAAAAATAATAGCTTCTATAGAATCCACTGGTTCTTCACTCCATCTCTAGTCCTAACACTTGTCACTATTTCTTTTCATCCATTCTTCTTAGCCATCTACAAGGAACTTTGATCACAAAGAGGCTCAACCTGTCCAGCACAGACATCAGCATCACCACTATATAGAAGAAATCAAAGATCTTAAAAAAATATCAAAAATGTCAAACACACCAACAAAGAACACATGTACAGCTACAAAATACGGTTGGGTACATCAGTATTTGGACACCAGTAAACATGTCAATAATCTGAACTATGTTTTGTGTCCGTCGAGAAAACATAGTAATTTGACCTGGCTAATGAACTATAGAATTGGCTTGTGCTCTGAAATCTGCAATGGCAACTTGCACATAAATTTAGAGTACTATAATATATTGCAATAGCTAAGAGAATTAATGTTTAATTTTTTAATATGTAATGTGATAGAACATACACAACTTGAAGGTCATGCTATAAGTTTGTTGCCTACATTTCTAATAACCTCGAAGTTGTCGTATGGTCGTATCAATGGTTCTTCAAGCACGACTCTAAGCCTGACACGTACATTCAAAAAATTTTTTGTCTAACTTTTGACCTCCAACTTTATCATTTGGATCAGTGCCATATATTGTCCCTAAGGCAACGAGCTTTTGCTTATGTCTCCAACTCTTTAGGTGCACGGTAGTGCCAACCTAATTAATCCATAGGTAAAGTAAGTCAGAGCTGCAGCTGCAACAATTTATACCAATCAGAGCAAAAGAAATTGGGAAAGTGCAATAAAAAGAATTTCAATTGTAGTATTTCTCGAATAGTAGCTCCATCCACATATACGCAAGTCAATATTATAAAACAGATTCAAATAATTGGGAACTTGGCTAGAAGTAATCTAAATACCTGGTATTTTAGTTGTTTAGAGCAATTAGAAGTTGTTTCCTTGTTCATTCCCTGCAACAAATGTCCAATTCTCAGTAATAATGAACAGTGTGATGACCCTCACACAGAAAAGTAATAACACTATCACCTTTGGTGCATTTGCACAATTATTGTTGTCAACTCTATTATCTATGTGGTACTCTTTTGGTTTGGCCTGTCATCATTAGATCAGAACGTGTACACAGTACTTAAGAAACATAGTTTGATAGCATATAAATGTTCCATGCATTAAAATTGGGATTAAAATAACCTTATGCACAGTAGCAACTTTATCAGCACGTAGGAAATTTCCTTTTGTAGGCATTGTTGCCTTCTTCTGCATTTGAAAAACATAGTAGCAATAGGTGACATATAGCAATAGGTGGAGATATTTTGGTTTGGCCAGTCATTAGATCATGATACCTTCTATGTAGTGTAAGTTTTCTTGTAGCTTGGATGCCGATCCTCGAACCCATCATCATCACTTTGCTCCCCTGGTATTGTATATAATTAGTATGTTCCTTGAAGTTTAATCTAGTATGAACTTAAAAAAATCATTACTACCATCGTGTAGTTAAGTGTGTCAGCGTCAGACATCCTATATTTTTGACTTGGATGCTCAACATATACTCGCCGTTGTTACAGAAAAAACATAAATTCGAATCATCTATGTCAGCTATAACTTCCTAGCAAACATATTATTCTTTAAAGATCCATACTTTCCATTTTGAAATAGTATGAACATCTGTTGGTGCTAACAAAGGATCACCTAAACATCCCTGTAATAGCACATCAACAATTAGTATGAAACATGCCAATTTAATAATTTATTTCAATTTTTTGAGAAAAAACTTACTTGCTGCATTTGCTGTTGTTCCAATAATATAGTATTCTGCTGCAAGTTCTGCATAGTACTACATCTTCACTAGATGTTGCACCCAAAGATGTTACATTTAAATTATTTATACGACCTAATTTTGAGCAATCAAGCACTTTGTCCGGATTGGGAACAAGGCCCAGACCATGGACATGGCCAGGCTTCTCTTCTCCTAATATTTTGGTTAGTGCATCTCCGTTCCATGCATTTTTACCTTGACTAGTGTCCGCTAAATCTGGATGTTGCACTAACAGGTCCTTCAAACCACCCTTAAAGTGAAGTACAATACATATTATTCAATGTAGACCTAATTTTTTCTAAACATAATAAAGAATCAGTAATTGACGAAAATTATACCACATGCACGTTAGTTTTCTTGCTGCTGTTAGCTTGGTGTGTATGGATGTTCAAAATGGCCCTATGAGGGTTTTTCTTTTCAGGATATTTTTGCCTCTGTAGACCATGTAAAATAATGGACATTAATGAGGAAAAGACTTCATATGGATGCAGCATGTGTTCACAAATATAGTTGTAAGAAGTACCAATTCCTCTCTGTTCCGAGCGAAACTCTTTGATCCAACTGTATGGATTGCCTTCCTTCTAGCAGAGTGTATCCTATTCCTCTCACTTATACCTACCATAGAATGAGTAAATAAATATAAATGTGTTACTTAGCTATTGAATTATAGAAATCAGGACATAATTGTTCTAACTTTTGCCATGTACTTGTGCCTTAGAGGTCATCTAATTATTGACAAGCGCAATCTACTGATCAGATATTACACCTTTTGGAACATTATTGTAGTTAGCTTCCTTGCTCTTGTGCTCGTCAAAATATAGAGATTTCATGTTGGATTTGTGTTGCCTCCATCTCTCTCTATTGGTTCACAACACCCATTTTTCCACGCGGACAGGGTAGAGAAATCTCTCCTGTGTACCAATTAAGAACAACATATGAAAGTTTATAGTGCAAAGGTTAGCTAGAAAGAAAAATTATTGTACACTGAATTCTTACCTTTACTTGGTTAAGAATATCTTCTTTATTTTTCTTCTCATTGTTAGTTCTCTCTTTCTTTCCTATCAAAAGTCTCCAGTCTTTGTAGCTTAAGCTACATAGGCAGCCATTCCTTGCTACCGTGCCGAGGAATTTTCCGAGTACTCCCGCCTCTTCTCCAATTGGCTGGTCAAGCTCGTTACAAGTTACCACAATCATCTGCCCTTTTGAAATGTTCCAAACATGTTTAAGTTTTGTCTTCTCACGCCTGTGTTCTTTCTCATTTTTCTCTATCCAGTTTTGCATTGGAAAAAAGAATACTCCAAAAACTGAAATAATGACATAAACAATTGTAGTTTTAAAAGTTAATTTATTTGATCAGTACCTTCAGCGTTAAGCTCGATATCACCCTCTCTATCAATAGAGTCCCCGGTAGAAGTAGGATCAATCTCAGAAGGTGGAGCATCCTGATGATGACCTGAAAATATTTTTAATATGCAAAATTCAGAGCCTAATTAGTTACGGAATCATTCACTGATTAGTACATGTCCATGTGTAGTAAATATATTAAGTTTGTACCTTGGGGAATAATGTCATTATTATCTTCCCTATCAAATTGATCTTCTTTAGTACTTGCATCAAGGTAAGATGTATCATATATTTTGTGGTAACTGTTGTTCTCAAGGAGCTCCTCTGACAAATACTCCTCAGTGCTTCGAATGATGTTACGTTTCCTACCCCTTGCCATCTCTGCACCAGAGAACAAGGTTGGTGATCAAAATAGAACTACGGATCACACGACGAATCGCCGAGTAGCCGATCCTACTCTTACCCAAACACCAAGCGAGTCATTCACAGATCAAAAATATTGAATCAAGGAAAGGAGTGGCAAACCGCGCAGTGCCGTACGAGCAGACTAGAAATCAGATTGTCGATCCGGAGGGATAGCTACAGGTTAATGTCGAGAAGATGGTGCGGCGACGAAGTCGGATGAGGAGAAGAGATGCCTACATGTGTGGCTCCTAGGGACAGCGACGACGATCCGACAATCGCCCTCAGCAGATCAACCCGAAACTGCCTCTGCCGACCGCAAGTCCATCTGGTAGAGAATCAGAGGAAGGAGACGTGGGGGTAGGGTTTAAACAGAGGGAGGAGACGTGGGGTCAGTTTTGTGCCCCCAAAATAATATGGAGGGAAATCCAATATTATGGAGGGAAACTAAAGTCAATACGGAGGGAATTATCTATACGTAGATATTTGGATGGAATGGGCCTAAGACCTGCATGTCAGCGAGAGCTTCCTAGGAAATTTGACTATGATTCTCACCATATTGACTAAGCTCTAATTGAAGACCTAAAAATATTTTTGATGTAGTCCAAAAGACGAATATTTTCAATATTAAAATATATACAACTTCGATATTCAATGTTTTATCAAATTAAAATTTTAAATTCACTTACATTTATGTTTAATATGTCCTTATGAACAAAAAATATAATAAAAGTGATAAGTAAAGTAAATTTGTAAGCCTTAAGTAAATGAGCACCCTAAATGAATGTGTAAACTAAATTAGAAGTGAAAATAATTATAATATTATTTTATATAGTACAAGGTAGAAATTTCTAGTTCAATGTTATGAAACTTAGTTTGAGATGTGTTCATTTGTGAACAACTTGACACCAACTTATGCACAATCTTCTAATTTTTTTGCCATGCTTTTATTGCCATAATATGACTACATACCAAGTTCTAAATTTTTTGTGCCATATTTGCATATTATTTTATTTTATTGAAAATTAATTGCAAATACAAGTTTAAAATATTGTTCAAAAATATTTGAATTTTTGAACAATATTTTGTATATGACATATATATGTAAATAGGTTCTTAGGTAAGGAATATGATACAACTAGAATTACCCAATTTGGAGTTTTATAGATCAGGATACAACCAAAACATCGATATCAATGCTTTTCGGAATAAAAATGGATGCCACAATACGATGAAAGATTTAAATGACTTGAAAATTTGTGGAGATGTTGATTATTAGGTGAGGAATATGATACAACTAGAATTATCCAATTTGGAGTTTTATATATCACGATACAATCAAAACATCAACATCGATGCTTTTTGGTATAAAAATGAATGCCACGATGTGATGCAAGAAGCAAATGACTTGAAAACATTGATGTCGTGTCCAAATAGAGTTAAAATGAATTTATTCGTATAATTAAACATTTGACAATATTGGGTACTGGCACTGGCCCCACCATAATTTAGTAGTGGATAAAGTACATTAGAAAAATTATTTTTGGCACTGGCCCCACCTTAGTAAAGTAAGTTGTTTTGGGTAAATAATTCAGAATTGGTCACGTATCTCAGTGGTCACCTGCTACTTCTGTAAAGCTATTGTGTTGTATCCGATTCCCCATTGCTCCGAACCGATAGCACTTTTTTCCTCTTTTTTTTTTCATTTTTCCTTCTCATTTGAACAAGGGCCATCATTTTTTCTTAGCCCTTTTTTCTATCGTCTTCTAATTTGAACGCAAGGGCCATCATAAAAATAATGTAGTGAAAATTTGTTGATGGTACATCTCCTGGGTAACAAGTTATGCATGCACAGAAAAATAATATGTCTATCTACTGGGAACCTCATTATACAAATCGTCTTTACAAGGATTATCTATCTTAGCATTCATCTTCTACATCACAACTTGGATTATTGGTCTGTAGCTGCTGCATCTATAGTAATCCCCTCCACATCTCTTCTAGTCCATGAACAACTGTTATGGGCTTCCTCAAAAAGGTTCCCAAGCATGCTCACATGAAAAGGTTCATAGTCTACTTCATTCCAATCCTCTCCCATGCCAAATACATCTCTCGGCTTCATCGTCAAAACAACCGACCAGCCCGAGTTTGTAGGGTCTTTGATGTAGAAAACTTGGTCAACTTGATTGACAAATACGAATGGTTCATGCTCAATCTATCACCTTTGTGAATCTGATGTGACAAATTCACAAGTGACAAGCCAAACTTACCTTTTTTCACTCCCTTTGCTCTAGTGACATCAACCCATCCACATCGAAATAGTAGCACCTAAAACCTTCCATAATAGTCTACCTCTATTATATCCACTATGATGCCATAGTATATAATATCTCCAAGTATAAGGTTACTACACCTGCTAAAGAATAACTAGAAGTCTTTGCAGTAACAACAACTCCACTATTTTTAGTCGCCTTGTAATACCTTTTGACCCTAAATCTGAATCCGCGGATATTAAACGCTCTATGTCTTGTTGTAGTCTCCAATGGCCCTCAGCCAACCATCTAATGTCCTCATCGATGCTTTCACTACCATTTTTGTGCTCCAACTGCAAGATATGTATCCACCCAAAAAAGTTAAATATTTCTGCATAAAAGAAAAAAACAATTTACTTGAAACGAAGAAACAAATCAGGCTACCTACATGATCTCTAAACCATTTCAGAAATTCTTTATTCTGTATATTTTTTATTTCTTTAGGAGTAAGACGATGGTCACGTCTCTTCCTTTTCACATGAGCAACATGCCCCTACAAAGAAAATTGGCATGTAATTAGTTTCAAAACTGTATAAAAAGTACGTTAAGTACCTGCAACACTTACTTCAGATATGGATTCACAACATCATAGTTGAACAACACATATCTATGCACTTGCAATTTCTCAAGTTCTTATAAGTTGAAGTTGGATGGTTGAAAGTGCATCTAGGCAATCCCTTGTGGGTTTTGGACGACTATGACAAACAAATGAGATCATAATGAACTTATTGAGATGACTGCAGGTCAGTTCAAATGAGATAGTTTGGTGCACTCAAAAAGTGAAAAATGAAGTGGTGTAGAAAAAGAGAAAAGCCCAACTTAAGACTGAAGCGCAAAGTATATTTAAATGTATAGGATGTGTATAAGAGACACATCCCAAGAGCTCAAGTCTTTGCGTAGGGGTAAGGGCTTAAAATCACCTAAAAATTCACTGAGCACCGTACTAGTCCGTCCATGGATCGGACTAGTCCGTTCAACTCTCTGTTGTCCAATTACAGTGTGCACTGGACTAGTCTGACCATTTAGTGGACTAGTCCGATAAACTTCCTGGAACCACATTTCACAGTGCATCAGACTAGTCTGATATTGTACTGGACTAGTCTGTTCAATTCCTTGTAAACCCATTACACTACACTCCGGACAAGTCCGTCCATAGGACCGGACTAGTCCGTTGAACTCTCTGATGTTCTATAACACATAGCACCGGACAAGTTCGTTCTTAGACTGGACTAGTCCATTACACTCTTTGGAGTTCAATTACACAGGGCACCGGACAAGTCCGGACACCTACCGGACTAGTTTGGTATACCTCACACAATTAGGGTTTCTAGTGTACTGCACATTTCACACAGACTTTTACACAGCATACCGGACAAGTCCGGTCCCCAGTACAGACTAGTTCGGTCGTCTGGATCCCTAACGGTAACAATTTTGGAAACACTATAAATAGAAGATCCACGACCCTACAATCACAACTTTCGATTTCTACTGTCAAACTCAGAAAACCTAGCGCTGCTACCTGTCCCAAGAGCACAAAACACATCTCACCACGCATCTAAAGACCTCAAAGGTGAAAATCAATTGAGTATTCAGATTTGGGGTTGGGAGATCGTTGTCTACGCTTCGTTGAGCTCTTGGGGTTTGATATCTTTACACTCGTGCTCTTACTTGTAATCTTTTAGAGTGTATTTTATCATCTTTTTGTTGTAATTCTTGTGGGAGCCCTAAACGTGTGTGGTTGCCCCATAAACTCGATGATTACACTTGATAGTGGAATCAAGTCGGTCTTGTGTGGTGACTTGACGAGGGAAAGGGTTTGTAGAGACCCGACTCTGTGTGGGCTTACTCAATGAGGAGTAGATCTCTTTGGTGAGATCGAACCTCGGTAAAAATCTGTGTCCCATGTGCCTCTTTGTTTTTGCATCTTCATTAATTAGGGCACATAGTTTATCAATCTTGTAACTTGAGTTAAGATTGCTTTTCAAGTATAACTTTACAATATTGATTGTTAATTCACGTGATCTTACAAGTTGTTCAAATTTCTGCTGCTATAACATTTAATTCCTAAATAAACACTTGATCAACTCGGCACACATTAGCACACCGGACTAGTCCGCACCTTCAACCGGACAAGTCCAGTCCTTCAACTATTTGACAATTTGATTAAGTGTGCAGGAAATTTCAAAGCCTATTCACCCCCCTCTAGGCCACATTCAATGGTTTTCCCAAAGCTTTGCCTACTGGAGGAAAAATGGATGAATCTTGTGCAAATAAGGTCGAATCATTATGATCTAGACTATCATCATTCCTTGCTGATTTATTATGCTTCATGGAGAGGCCTTCTATGTACCTAGAACAAAACACCATACACTCATCTGCCAAAAATAAATTTGCAATGGAAGCTTCTGGATATGCTTTGTTGTGAACATATGATTTTAATTTCCCTAGGTACCTGCAGCAAACGTAAATTAATTAAAGTATTCAGTCACATAAATAAATGATTCGGAAATGAAACATGTACTACTTAGAATCAGTACCTCTCAATAAAATACATCCATCGATAATTAACTGGTCCTCCAATCTTACATTAAGGTGCTGATGGACTATTAAATGAACCATAACTGTAAAAAAGCCAGGAGGAAAAATCATCTCCATTTTGCATAGGGTGATTTTAATTGATTGTTCCAAGCGGTTCAACTCATCAACATGAAGAACTTTTGAACATATACCTCGAAAATAAGCAGACAACTCAAATACTACCACTGTGATATCATCTGGAAGATTGCCCCTCAAAGCTATAGGCATGAATTGCTACATCAATACATGACAGTCATGTGTTTTCAGACCAACGATCTTCCCTTCAGTGACATTGACACATTTTGATATGTTTCTACAATAACCATCAGGAAGTTTAATGTGTCGAATAAGATCAGAAAATGCTCTTCTCTCACTTTTAGACATAGCAAATCTTGCTGGTGGCAAGTAGAACTTTTCTGAAGGTTTTTGTTGTGGGTGGAGATCCTCTCTAATGTTCATCTCTAACAGATCTAGACGAGCTTGTAGGTTATCTTTTGTCATTCCATCTAAATTGAATATTGTACCATAAAAATTATCAAACACATTTTTTCTCAATATGCATCACATCAAGATTGTATCTAAGAATATTGTCGTCCCAATAAGGCAATGTGAACAAACTACTTACTGACTTGTAAGTTTTTTAATCCTTGAAATTACCAAGTGCAATGATGTCGTCCAAAATGGGACAATCATAATAGGTTGTAGGCTCCGCTCCAAGCTCTATTGTTCCATCAAATGAATCTGCATCCAAGTGATAAGGATGATCAAGCTCAAGATATTTGTGATGACCCAAAAAACAAGATTTACGACCATCCTTCAGGTTTGTCCATACAATGGCACCACATGGTGGGCATGCAAATTTCCCATGGACTAATGGGAAGCAAGCATTCCTAAGCCAGGCAGATCATTTATAGTCATAAGCATGACCCCTCGCAAAGTAAAACTCTCATCTCTCGATGCATCATGTGTGTACATGCCAGTCTAAATAAATCCTTTTGGTCCTCCAATAGTGGCTGAAGGAACACATGAATTCTGTCTCCGGGACTTTTTGGACTAGGAATCATTAAGAACAACATAATGTTGCGTTCTTTCATGCAAAGCCATGGAGGTAGGTTATATACTACTAAGACAACAGGCCAACAGCTGTGAGTAGAGCTCAACATCCCGAACTGAAAGTGCATCTAGGCATCCCCGTGGGTTTTGGATGATTGATAACGACAATTAAGAGACTAATGAGCTGAGTTGATCTTAAGCACAAATGTGATGATTGAAATGAGACAAAATCCTTCAAAAAGGAAAAGGTTGAAACGAGCATCGGAGACTCAAGCATAGAAATTATGATTTCTATTGTGTTGAGTTTAGACTAGCCGTATCAAGTGTGAGGGTGTGTGTATCAAGTGCATTGATATCATCAAAGAGGGCTCAAAGTGGTGGTTGAGAGAAAAACCTAAGTTAGAAGCCTTTGAGAGAAAATTCCCAGGAACCGGGCTTGTTCGGGCCTCAGGCCGGACTAGTCTGGGTGGCCAGTTTAGTCTGTTTTAGGACGAACTAAAGGTCTCTATTGGAGTTCAGACTTGTCTGCATGGGTATGGACTAATCCATTCTGCCTTGGTGAGTGTCTATGGAGCTAAGTCCTGGGAGGCCGGACTTGTCCACCACAGTGGCCGGACTAGTTCGAACCACCCAGAGTAGTCCGTTTTGGGACGGACTAAATGTTTCTGTCTGAGTTCGGACTTGTCCATTTTGGTATGGACTAGTCTGTTTGAGCCTTAGCGTGAGATCCTGAAGCCAAGTCCTGGGAGACCGGACTTGTCCGCCTTAGTGGCCGGACTAGTCCGGACTCTCCCAAAGTAGTCCGTTTTCAGCCAGACTAAAGCATTCTGTCCGACTTCGGACTAGTCCGTTTTTTCCCGGACTAGTCTGAGTTGCCATGACCATTTGAAATTCAAATGTTTGGCGGGGACATCACCTCTTTTGTCGGTCGGTGACGTTGGATTGTTGGTGGTCCCAAGAGACAGGACTAGTCTGCGGTCCTGGGTCGGACTAGTCCGGATTTGAGTTGTTGGCAACAGTTAGTTGTCGGGACCCCTATAAAAAGGGGACCCCCGACTCCTATTTGAATTATCTTGAACCCTAGCACCGCCACAACTGTCCTTGAGCCTTTCAAAGCCTTCTACTCCGCCTACTTGCCCTCTAAGACCAAATCTTGAAGAGATTAGGGTTTGGGAAGGATAGTGAAGGAAAATCATTGTGCTTTGGATCTCGGTTTGATCTCTTGCACTTGGTGTTGTATTTTGTGGCTTGTGTGAGTTGAGCTTCGTGTGCTCCTTGCTGTATTCATTTGTGGGAGGCTCAACTTCTGAGCAGCCCCAAAAACTTGGTGATTACCCTTTGTTATAGTGGAAACCAAGCCGACCATTTGTGGTGGCTTGGTGAGAAGAGGGTCAAGTGAGACCCGGTCCTTGTGTGTACTTCTCAACGTGGATGTAGGCTTTGTTGTGGAGCTGAACCATGGGATAAATCATGTCTCCCTTCTTGTTTTACTTTTTGTAATCACTCGAATTACTTTTAGGGTTCATATTGTTCTTCGTTGAAATCTTGCAACCTAATTGCTTACAATTGTTAATCTAAGTTGTACTAGGTTGCTAGAAATTGCATCTATCTTTCGTGAACCTAAATTCCGCAAACAACTTGTAGAAATCAAGTTTTTTGGTTTTCACCCTGTGCTAAGCGGACTAGTCCGACCTTGACCAGACTAGTCTGACCTTTGAGTTTTAATCTCGTTTGATTAAGCAATTTCAGGTCATATTGCCTATTCACCCCCCTCTAGGCGACTTTCAATTGGTACCAAAGCATGTCTCTCCACCAAGAGTCTAACGACTCGGAGAGGAGATGACCGAAAGGGGTGACAACGAGGTTTCAATGACCGTCGATGACGACAAAACGAAGAACGTCGATGTGCTTCAAGATGATCCCAATGACGACGAGGAAGTGTGTCTACTCAAGGCACAACTTCGTGAGAGTCTTGGTCTTCCCAAGAAGGAGACCAAGGTGATCGATCCAATCAACAACAACAATTGGAGTAGTTCACAAGACTACTCCGATATCCTTACAACTATGAGTGTTTAACTGCTAGCAATCACTATTTGTCTATTCCTATTCGAAAACCTCACAAATTTGATGGAAATGATTACTCTATGTGGAAGCATAGCATAAAATTGCATCTCATTTCCTTAAACCCTAGCTTGTGGCAAATTGTCTTGACAGATGTTCATCTTCCCAAGAATGAGGAAGACGTTACCCAGAGAAAGCCGTTCTACTCCATCGCAGTGCTCAAGCGGTTGTAGTGATCACCTCCTCATTGACTCGAGAGGAGTTCAACCGAATTGAAGGGTTGGAGGTGGCCAAAGAAATATGGGACATGCTCAAGAGGGCACATGAGGGCAACCGTGTCATTAGGGAGGCCAAGATCAAAATGATTGAAGGAGAACTTGGGAGGTTCATGATCATGGATGTTGAGATCCCCCAAGATACGTACAACCGCCTCAAGACTCTCATCAACAAAAGTCGATCTTATGGAAGCACCCGATGGACGGACCACAAAGTGGTGAAGAGAATGATTCGGGCATTTATGCCTCGAAATGTTACTCTTTGCTCATTAATTCATGAAAGTCCAGGATTCTATAAGATGACTCCCGAAGAAGTGCTAGGGAGAATCATCAACCATGATATGATGGAGTAAGAGGCTATGTCCTACAATGACCTTCAAAAACTCTCCTCCTCCAAGAAGAGAGATGTTGCATTCAAGGCAACATCCTCAAGATCCCAAGAAAAAGAAGAGAATGATGAAGAGTGTCGATACCCTCCGTACCGGATACCCCTTGGGATTGCAAAGATCACAAGGAAACTCCATCTACTAGATTTGAAGACCTCCGAAGGACCCACATGTCAGGCGTAGCCGGACCTGCTTCCCCGACATGGTTAGTCCTGGGGCCGCCACGTGTATCACAAGACCGGAGCTATCACCCACACCTGGGAAGCTCCGGTTAGAATACCAATATGGCATCCCCGGACCTAACCCCAGACCGAGGGAAGCTCCGGTACTGACACGTTTCCAACAACACTGGACCTACCTGTCCACGACGACGAGCTCCAGAGCTGCCACGTGGCAACCGCCAGACCTTCAACTTCAACAATCAGACTGGTGGATCCCCCAAAGGCTCCGGACCTTCAAGGAGTAATCAAAGACTTCAAGACCCGATTAAGTGTCATTAATACCATACTAATGACACACGATCGGATGATCCTTAATACTGGTAACAGCACGGTTAAGGCCCGTTACCAGGCTATTAAGGGTAATTAACCCCATTTATTGTGTATCAACCATGTGTAACCGCCGAGGCTACCTGTCGGGCTAGGCTAATGTTGTAACGACCAGTCCTTGTACTATAAAAGGACTGGTCGACGATACACAAGGGACGGTTCGAGACCACTACGGAACACTCTGAGCTAGACGAGCTTCTTCTTCTGGAGCTTCTTCTAGACTCACGTGCTTAATACATCACCAACACACCCCGTGGAGTAGGGTATTACGCTCAGGCGGCTTGAACCACATAAATCCCTGTGTACACGTGTCTTTCACCTTCTTGAATCTCTGCGCGCTCATTACCGAACTACAACTCCTCGACCTACCAAAGGTAGTGTCGGGAGATTTGCCGGTTCCAAACACCGACAGTTGGCGCGCCAGGTAGGGGCGCCCGAGATTTCGAGTATGGTGAACTCAGCTGCTGGATCATCCAACAGCAACCCTGCCATTCAAATCGCTGGAGGCAATCCCTCCAACATGCAGCAACCAGCAGGTGCCATGGCTCCAGCAGGAGTCATGCCTCCACCGCCACCACTTGCACCAGCACGTCAAGATGAGCAGCGTGACGGTGCATCGGCGTCGGTCACCGCATCGGCAAACAACAACAACCCTGAACACGCGCTTCATGCAGCGCGTGCTCTCCTCCAACGTCCACCACCTCCAGGTGCATCCTAGGGTGCAATGGAGTAGTGGAGGGCTGATGTGGAGCATCTGGTTGCAGCAGCAGCCGACCGCATCAGCAACCAAGGTCATCCTCCTTCGGGGCGGGCTCCATCGCAGCGCCGGACCGTGTCTGGCAGACTTGGTCCGCATGCTTCCCAGAATAGGAGGCGTGCTGCGTCACATCAAGTTACATCGCTACCCTCTGGGGCACGACGTACCCATACGGTAACCAGGATGTCAACTCATGACCTCCGGGCGGAGCTTGATCGCCGTTACAGTCAACAGGACGGCCGTGTCCATATCAAGCGCGCTCGCGAAAGGCAAGAGGCTCGAGACAGCCCTGCTCTCGAGGGAGTAGGAGGAGGCTGTTCAGCACTGGCCATGTATCTGTGCATGGTCAGATGGCCACAAAAATTCTAGCCTCACCCGCCGGAGAAATTTGACAGGACAGTTAACCCCACCGAGTTTCTCCAAATTTACACCACCACAACCCTTGCGGCCGGAGGTAACGATGCCGTAATGGCCAACTTTTTCCCAGTGGCTTTGACTGGGACCGCCAGGTCCTGGTTCATGAGCCTTCCTCACAACTCTATCAATAGTTGGGAGGAATTGTGTCAACAGTTCACCGCCAATTTCGGGAGTTCATACACCCGACCAGGCACCAAACTGGACCTTTTTGCAGTTGTGCAAAAGGGGGGAGAATCCCTGCGCTCATTCATCCAAAGGTTCCCCCCAGGTACAAAACACCATTCCTTCTATCTCTAGCGCTTCTGTCATCGTGGCATTTAGACTGGGCGTACGGGATAAGAAGATGTTGGAGAAGCTGGCGTCAAGGAGATCACCAGCGTCACGGAGCTCTTCAGCTTGACAGACAAATGTGCCAAAGCTGCGGAGGGCCGTGAAGCCACTACCTCCAGGAGTGGTAAAAAGAAGAAAAAGTCCAACGGCAAAAAGAAGCCGTCGGCCAGCACATCCACCGCTGCAGTTGCTGCAGCTCCGGGTGGCTGGGGGCCACCCCCCAAGAAATGACCTCGGCCCTCCTCTGGAGACGATGGCAACTCCAAAATGTGGTGTCCTATCCACAAGACGAACGGCCACAACTTGGAGGACTGCTAGGAGGTCCAAAACCTTGCCGAGCACTACAACAAGCGTCGGGAAGAAGTTCCTTTCCGTCAGAGGGAAGGAAAGCAGAAGGTCAACGAAGCTCCGGCTGAAGAGGAGTTAGGCTTCCAGGACCCTAAAAAAAGTCCTAAAGGCTGTTTACACCTCCGTCGATGACGACTCCGATGTCTCCAACAACGAGCGTTGGAAGACCATGAACACCATCTTTGGTGGTTCGTGGGACATCACCTCCCGCCGTGTCCTCAAGACCATGCAGCAGGACATGGCCTCAGTAGCTCCTACAGCCAAGGCGGAGCCTCATCGAAAGTGGATGGACACTACCATCACTTTTGATGCTTCAGACTGCCCTCGGAACATGATTGGAGCTGGCCAGCTACCTTTGATGGTATCATCTACCATCAACAACATTCAACTCCACCATGTAATGGTGGACGGAGGTTCGGGGCTGAACCTCATATGCTTCAAAGCTTTTGTCAAGCTTCAGCTCCGACCTTCGGACCTTCGCCCCTCCCGACCTTTCTCTGGAGTAGGTTCGGGGGCCATGACACTGCTCGGTGCCATTACTCTCCCCGTGACCTTTGGGACTCGGGAGAATTATCGCACTGAGAAGTTGATCTACTTGCCTTTCAACGCCATTCTGGGTAGGCCCGTCTTCTACAAATTCATGGCTGCTGCTCATTATGGCTACCTGGTGTTGAAGTGCTGGCACCAGTTGGCGTTCTCTGGATCCGCGGAGACCGTACTATCGGAGTGACTGCTCTGGAGGAACTTCATGTGCTTGCTACAACGCAGGAGGAAGAATCCAGACAGGAGCAAGCTCCGAAACCCCCGAGCATTCGTCAACGAGGCTCAACCTCCGCACCTCGCGTGCAACCAATCGGCGACACCGACATCCCCGTCAAGGTCGTCCAAATCGGTTCCGATGCCGCTCAGACCACCCGTATATCAGGAGGTCTGAATGACAAATAGGAACTCGCGCTCATCACTTCCCTCCAGGCTAATGTCGACGTGTTTGCTGGCAACCGTCACAAATGCCTGGGATCCCAAGGGAAGTGATCGAGCATAATCTGAAGATCTATCCCGACGCTCGGACCGTACATCAGAAGCCTCAGAAGCAATCTGTAGAGCGACATAACTTCATATGACAAGTAGTGAAGAAGTTGCTCGAAGCTGGATTCATCCAAGAAGTCTTCCATCCAAAATGGCTGGCAAACCCAGTTGTTGTACCAAAGGCCGGCGGGAAGCTTCAGATGTGTATCGACTACACAACACTAAATAAGGCATGCCCAAAAGATCCATTCCCACTACCTAGAATAGATAAGATAGTGGATTCCACCTCCGGGTGTGAATTACTGTGTTTCCTAGACGCATATTCTGGGTACCATCAAATCAGAATGTCTAGGGAAGATGAAGAACATACTTCTTTTATCACAGTAGATGGATTGTACTGTTATACTGCCATGCCATTTGTTCTCAAGAATGCAGCTTCAACATTTGTACGAGCTATGTACAAAACCTTTGGAGAGCTCATCAGTGACGTAGTGGAAGTGTATGTTGATGACATCGTCGTCAAGATCGAGGACAAGGAGTCACTCCTTGACACCTTGCAAGCTGTCTTCGGCAAGCTGCGGGTCACCCGCACGAAGCTGAACCCATACAAGTGCGTCTTCAGGGTTAGCTCCGGAAAGCTTCTCGGTTTCCTGGTAAACCACTGGGGCATAGAGGCAAATCCGGCGAAGATTAAGGCTATTGAGGAGATGCGGCCACCACCTCGCATCAAAGATGTCCAGAAACTAACTGGATGTCTAGCCGCCCTCAGCCGGTTCATCTCAAGACTGCCGGAACAGGCGCTACCCTTCTTCAAGCTATTGAGGAAGTCCGGACCATTTCAATGGTCTGAAGAAGCAGAAAAGGCGTTCCAAGAGCTAAAGCAGCTCCTCACCACTTTACCAACCTTGGTAGCTCCGAACCCTGGTGAGCCCTTACTGCTTTACATTTCGGCAACCGACGAGGTTGTCAGCATGGTCCTGGTCATGGAGAGACCAAAACCTTCACAAGCTCAGGAATCCACACCCCTCCGGGAGGGTCCGAAAGTTCCTGAAGGTGAGTCTGGGTCCCAGCCCCCAGAGTTGGATCAACAGGGAGTTATCTCAGAAGACTTGGACCCCTCCGGGAGGGTCCGGGTCACTCCAGTAAAAGCTCCGGGTTCCTCTAGCAGGGACCCAGAGGTCCCCGAAGCAGGTCCGGACCCCTCCGGGAGGGTCCGGGTCAATGTGGAGGAAGCTCCGGGCCCCTCCGGGAGGGTCCGGACAGTCCAACACCCAGTGTACTTCATCAGCAAAGTACTTCATGATGCCAAGACACGATACTTAGAGGTGCACAAGCTGCTCTATGCAGTTCTCATTGCCTACAGGAAGCTTCACTATTACTTCCAAGCTAAAAAGATCTTAGTGGTGACCTCTTACCCACTGCGTGCGATCTTACATAATCCCAACTCTACTGGGAATATTGCAAAGTGGACAGTGGAATTGGTAGAATTCGATCTTGAATTCGTCCCAAGGCAAGCGATCAAGAGTCAAGCATTGGCAGATTTTGTGGCGGAATGGACCCCCTCTCCATCAAACCCTGGGGGCCCTAGTGAGCAGAAGTCGGAACTCAAGGCTCTGGTCTTCACCGAACCTCATTGGGCCCTCTACTTCGACGGCTCCATGCAAAAGCAGGGGGCCGGAGCTGGAGTCCTTCTCCTCGCTCCAACCGGGGAGAAGGTAAAATACATGGTCCACCTTGACTTCAAGGCGACCAACAACATGACAGAGTATGAAGCACTCATTTATGGACTAAAGGTGGCACTATCATATGGTGTTAAGCAACTATTGGTCAAGGGAGATTCACAGCTCATCATTAAACAGGTGAAGGGTGAATGCTCCTGCAACAATTCCCAACTAGCCGCTTATCTCCTTGAAGTCCAGAGGCTTCAGAAGGACTTTGAAGTCCTGGATCTCCACCATGTCCAGCGTGTCCATAACGTTGAAGTTGACGAACTATCGATGAAAGCGTCAACCGGAGCTCTGGCTCCTGATGGAACCTTCGTCCGGAGGTTGTCAAAACCCACAGCTCAGCCTGCCAAACTGAGCGAAGGGGGCGAGACCAGCATCCCGAAGCTGGCGGTCCCGATGGCCCTGTTACCATGGCAGCCATCAAGGGTCGTAGGTGCTGCCGGAAGCTCCGAGCAACCCAACACGCAAGACTCAAATGCTCAAGCAAGCTCCGATGCATGGATCTCGGAGATCCGTAGCTACTTGAAAGACAATATCCTTCCTGACGATGATGTATCTGCTGATCGGATAGTCAGATTGGATAAAAGATACACGTTGGTAGAAGGGGATCTCTATCGGCGCGGTGCCAACGACGTCCTAATGTGGTGCATCACAAGGGAAGAAGGCTGTGAGCTCCTCGCAGAAATCCATGGAGGCGAGTGTGGGAACCACGCGTCTTCCCGCACGCTGGTCGGTAAAACCTTTCGGCATGGCTTCTACTGGCCTACAACGCTCCAGGATGCAACTGAGCTGGTGAAGAAATGCAAAGCATGCTAGTTCCATGCAAAGCAAATTCACACACCAGCTCAACCTCTACAAATGATACCTCCTACATGGCCCTTCGCTGTGTGGGGGATGGACATCTTGGGACCTTTCCCAAGAGCCGTCGGAGGTTACAAGTTCCTGTATGTTGCCATCGACAAGTTCACCAAATGGCCAAAAGCAACTCCAGTTGTGACAATAAACAAGCAATTCGCTATCAATTTCTTGCAGTCCATAGTATGCAGATTTGGAGTCCCGAACAAAATCATAATTGATAATGGGACCCAATTCACAAGCTCTACTTTCGAAGGATACTGCGAAGACCTCGGCATCCAAGTCAGCTACGCCTCCGTAGCTCAGCCGGCAAGCAATGGCCAAGCTGAGAGAGCAAATGCAGAAATCCTGAAAGGACTCAAGACCCGCACATATGAGCGCCTAAAAAACATGGAGCCAACTGGATTGAATAACTTCCGCCCACTCTATGGGCCAACAGGACAACTCCAAACCGGTCAACCGGAGAGACACCCTTCTTCCTGGTGTATGGAGCTGAAGCAGTCCTTCCTATGAAAATCACCTTGGAGTCGCTCCGGGCCCGGACCTCCGACGAAGCCACGCAGGACCAGCTCCGGCGTGAAGACCTTGACCTCCTTGAAGATGGAAGGTGCCGAGCAGCTGTTCGGAATGCCCGATACCGCCAAGCTCTTCGACGCTATCACCAACAACATGTTCACACCGACAGCTCGAGGAAGGCGATCTAGTGCTATGGAGAATACAATCCAGAGAAGGGTTAAATAAAATCTCCCCCAGTTGGGAGGGACCCTTCCGAGTGATCAAAGTATCCCGTCTCGGATGCGTTCGCTTGGCAAACGAGGATTGGACACCTCTCCCAAATCCTTGGAATATTGAGCACCTCCGTAAGTTCTACGCTTAGTATCACAGAGGTGAGTCTGTAATTACATGTGGTGTATGTTATAGAGTCATTGTACAGAGTCGGGTAGCTCCTCCGGGAGGGCAGCCGAACCTACCCTGTTAGGTACGCAACGCCCATGCAACACTTGTCACAGTCTCAGAACTAAAAGTGTAGCTAGCTACCTTGGGTCAAACGAGAAACGAAACACACTTAGCCTGGTTCTGTACCCTAAGAGTGTACTTGTTTCCCCTGTACCCCGGACCTATAATGAAAGACATCATTATGTGAAAACAAACTCCACGTGCATTTACTTTGTACAGGCTCAATATTTTTTAATTTTCTCTTTCTATAACAAAGTTGTGTAGTTCTTAAGAAACTTTAGCTCGACCAGTTCATGTACAATTCGAGTTGCATTGTCTATCCTTTCGGGTTCAAGCATTGTTGATGGCCTACTTGTCTGAATGCCGCCAAGCCAATCTAGGACCGGAGTGTGCTATCGACTTAGCCTGGTCCTGCACCCTAAGTACGCCACTCTACCTACACCCCGGTAGGCCGAAGTAAGGCAAGTCTGGAAACGATAGGACCTGAAGGAAGCTAGACGACGCTCTTAATTGTATTTAGAATTGTGTTTGACCTAAAACTTTCTCGGGAACAGTAAGCCGCAATGAAGTTATAGATAAGAAATGGATTTTACTGTTTTTCTTGACTTCAGTGTGCAGGAAAAATAAATAAGCTCCGACATCCTCTAGGCGACTTGTGGTCAATGTGCAAACATTGACATCAAGCATCTCTGGAGCTACCCAGTTCCGGTAAAGCTAGGAGGCAAGTCGTCAACGTGAAGATGGTGGAAAGACTCTAAAGTGGAGTCTAACATTGACACAACACGTGTTGACGGAGGTCACTGCCGGAGCTGCCAAAGCTCCGAGACCCCAGAGGACTAACCATTGATGCTCTGGAGCTACTAAGCTCCGACGATGGTCAATGCCGGAGCCACTAAGCTCCGACAGCCTCAGAGGGCCTACACTATCGAAGACTTCAGACCAACATTCTACAAGTTCGAAGCACACAAGTCTTCAACAACTGTTACATCCTCTTGGTACATGTTCACAATCAAATTGTGTACATCTACCAGGGGGCCAAGCGAGACAAAGGTGTTGAAGACAAAAAAATGAAATTTGAATTCACAAAAATTTGGATTTCATTCATCTGGAGACAAGAGATTACAAAATTGGAGAAGAAGAAGAGAGAGTACAAGCGGGAGCTACAGGGAGACGATCCTAGACCCTATGGAAGAACTGGGCAACCTTCTGGGCCACCTCCGACACGTTGGCTCGGGTGGCTTCACCCTCTCCTTTGATGGGACCTTCAAGCACCGGGTCCAGAGGGAATTGAGGGTCCCAGCTGGTGTAGCACGTCAGCACAAACTCTGCGACGTTCTTCGCCAGGGACTGACCCTCCATTTCCAATTGGTCCGCGATGACATCGCCCACCTTGGAGAGTTTGTTGCCTGCTGAACCCAGCGCCTCCAACGCTTGGTCGAGCTCCAGCTCCAGATCATCCAGATGCACGGGACTGAAGCCCATTGGCGTCAGCGCGTCATTGGCCTTGCCCAGGAAGTCCCAAACTTGTTGGGACTCCACAGAACTTGCACCACGCATCTCCGCCAATGATCTTTTGGCTGCCGCCAGCTCCGAGCTCTCCCGAGCAAGACGCTCCACCTCTTTGGCATTCTGCTGAATCGTTTCAGCAACTTGCCTTTCGAGCTTGCTGAGCTCTTCCTCCCAGAGGTGGATCTCGTTCCGGCGGTTGACCAGATCTCTCTCCTGACCCCACACTTTCTTCTCCCGGGCGGCGATGGCATTCTCCTACTTGTAGAGTTTTTGCCCTCGCTCCCATGCCTTCTTCTCCTCCTCCTTGCAACGCTCATCCAATTTCTTGGTGCATTCTTCAAGGCTCTTGTCAGCCAGAGCTGTCTTTTGTACAAGATCCTCCTCCCTCTTCATGAGGTCGTCTCGCAGCTCCAGGAATTTCTGCTCTTCATCTTCGAGCCATTTTTCCCGCGCTTCATCAAGAGCCTCCCGGCGCTTGATGAGACTATCGTGGATGGTGGTGAGCCTTTCCTAGCGATCATCCACTGCTATTCGTAGCCTTGGCCTACTCATAGATGGCTCGGGACTGGTTGTCGAGGGTCCGCTTCATGCTTTCCCTCTCATCCAACAACTTTCCCTAGTACTCCAGGCGAACCTTCTCCCTTTGCACCCACTCCTTGTCGTCAGCCAACCTCGACTGTGCCAGCTTGGTCTCAAAATGGAGTCAGTTGCACCACCTCCTAAGGGTTTGGCGCTCCTCCTCGAGGGCCTTGCTGTCGTGGTAGAAGGCCAATGGGACTTGGCGAAGACTGGAGCAGGCGTTGTCGATAGACAGCGATAGGGGGATCGGGTCCGGACCTGCAGGGCTCCTCTCCGCTGGCTCAAGCGAATCTTCAACAACAAAAATTGGGTCCCACTCTACGAGAGTAGTACCCTGAGCTTCCACGGCACTAGGGCCGTCCTCCAGGGTAGCCTCGGCCGCCGTCGAGGAGGTGCTTACAGCACAAGTTCCGACCTCCGGAATTGGTTCCGAAGGCCCAACCGCTAGGTCATTAACAATTGGCCCCTCTGGCGGGGGGCCAGCAGCTTCGTCACGGCACCCTGGCTCAACAGAGGGCACCTCCGGGATCACCGCTTCCGGAGCGGGTGTTGAAGGTTCGGTCGGAGCAGAAACCACTTCTGTCTCTGGCGCATGCGCTTCCTCCGCCTCTAGCTCAGGTGCTGGCGCTTCAGCCATCATGGGCTCCGGCGTTGGCGCTTCGACCGCCATAGGCTCAGGTGCCATACGTCTCCGCAGCAACTGGCTCAGACGCTGGAACCTCTTCAACAGCCGGCTCCACAACCGAAACTTCTGCAGCAACCGGCTCTGCCGCCGGAGCTTCCTCGACGACCGGCTCAAGTGCCGGAGCTTCATCAACACCCGGCTCTACCGCCGGGACTTCTTTAGCCACCGGCTCAACTACCGGGGCTTCAACAACATCCGGCTCTAGGGCTGGAATCGCAGCTTCCTCCGGCTCTGCGGCTAGAGCGTCCAACATCACATCATCCAAGCACGGAGCTTCAACCTCTGAGGCTGGCGCTGCTGGTACATCTTCAATCCCGTGGTCCGGCACTACCATGGGAGCTTCTGGGGATGAGTCATCCAAAACCACGACAGACGGTGCCAGGGCTGCCGCAGCCTCAACCACCTCTTGGGGCAGCACTGGAATCGGAGCCGGAGCTTCAGCCTGCACAGCCTCAACCGCTGCTGCAGGGAATGGAGCTTCAACCCTTTTCTTGGGCACGCTGTGGATGAAGGACGAAGAGATTCAAAATACAGTTAACAATAAAATAACTGACTAAGGTAAAAAATCAGAAATTACCTCAGAAGGCTTCCGCACCAGTTCCCACGGAACCTCTTCTCCAGACGCTCCGGACTGGCCCCAGTCGACACTGGCGTGGTAGTCCCGGAGGGCCCCCCGGAGCTTACTGCTGCTGTCGGTGTTGCTCTGGTCGAGGCCCCCCTTGACCGGGAAGGACCTCCAGACCCGGCGCCCTCAGCTGGCCTTGGGACCGGAGTCACTTGGCCGGAGCTAGCACCCTAGGAAGATGCCGCAACTGGAGTAGACGCCACCGTTGTAGACCTTCCCCTCCGGGGAGAAGGAGACGCCACGGAACAAGTATGCCTGGCCCTCCTATCGGCATGCTTCCTCTTACGGATCGAGGGTTCAGCCAATTCCTTGCCCTTGCCGATGACTTCGATTCTTGGCTTAGGGGCGGGGACGGAGCCACGCTCCGGAGCTTTGGAGATTGCCAACCCGGTGGTCGAGCGCCTCAACGACACCAAGGTCGTCAAGCACTGGCATCGTCCGCCGGAGCTCCCTACTGAATGCTGCCTCCATGTTCAGTGGGAGGAAAGCTGGCGGAGGAGCCAAATCATCGCCCTCGACGTTGATGCCGTGCTGGAATTTCTTCAGGTGGAACTCCAAAGTTGAACCCTCCATGTTGGACTTCAAACCGGTAACGATCCGGTCGTCGTACAACATACTGTTGAGGGCCCAAGCCAACTTCTCCCTCCTCTTCAGCGGAGCCCACCTGTTGGTCAGGAAGTTGCAAAACACTGCCTGGGAGTCACTCCTCCTTCCACACACAGGCGGATCCTGGTCAGAGCAGGATCAAAGGCATCCAACAGCACCAGAGCTTCACTCCAAACTGCAGTGTCGATGTTGGGGAGGCCTTCCAATAGCTCCAGCTTCTCGTGCTCCTCCACCCTGATTACAATCCAATCCTTCTTCCAGTCATCCCATTTCCCAGAAGGGAACGACCGCAAGTACTTGTACGAGCACTTCTTGCGCTTCATATAATAGTAGAAGCCAAGGTACTCGACGCTTCGACCTGTGGTTTGGACAGTGAAGAAGGTGCGGAAGAGCTCAATGCAGGGGGGAATGCCCACCCACATCTCGCATAAGTGGACAAATATGGACACCAGCAGAATGGAGTGGGGGCCAAGGTGGTAAAGCTGCATACCATAGAAGTCTAGCAGCATCAAGAAGAAGGAGGAGAAAGGTGGGATCAGTCCCACCATGGCGTACGCAGAGAAGTACACCATGTCACCGGCGTGATCCTTCTCGAACGGAAGCTTGCCAGCGCGGACCAGGTGGTTGAAGAAGTCAGGGGACCATCCCATGAGGGCCCGAACCTTCTTCAAATCATCATCAGTCTTCAGTCGGCTTTGGCGGAGACCCAACTCCATCACGGCACAGCGAGGCAAGAGAGGAAAGGCAAGCAAAAGTTTGGAAGGTTTGAGCGCAAGATCGATTGAAAGGCGTAAAGAACCCCAAACGGTGCGTGCTTTCCTTCTTAAGTAAGCCCCCGCAACGCCTGGATGGAAACCGCAGAGGAGCTGACGATACCAGTCAAAATTTTCACCCCGACAATGACAAGGGGACCCGGGGCCACCCCGACGATCAAGTCGAGGTTCTTACTTCACGCGAAAGGTTGTCATCATGAAAGGCGGGAAACCCGAAGTCGGCGGCCTGACAGGGCGCACGGAACCGATACGATTTTCGTATCGGGAACCGGCGACCTTCAATTGCGTGAGATCCGCACGTTAAGATCTCACCTACCGCCTTCAAGATACGCCCCGCGGCGGAAGTTTAACTGTGAACTACCGCCAACGGCACAACCAAAGACCCTTGAAGACACGGTTCATAAACTGAAGAATGGATCCACCTCCAGCGAAATGACTTCATACAAAAGGTCTCTCCCGGAGGTGAGTCCAGGGGGCCACTGTGGGTACCCTCCGTACCGGATACCCCTTGGGATTGCAAAGATCACAAGGAAACTCCATCTACCAGATTTGAAGACCTCTGAAGGCCCCACATGTCAGGCGTAGCCGGACCTGCTTCCCCGACATGGTTAGTCCCGGGGCCGCCACATATATCACAAGACCGGAGCTATCACCCACACCTGGGAAGCTCCGGTCAGAATACCAATATGGCACCCCCGGACCTAACCCCAGATCGAGGGAAGCTCTGGTACTGACATGTGTCCATCAGCATCGGACCTACCCGTCCACGACGGTGAGCTCCGGAGCTGCCACGTGGCAATCGCCGGACCTTCAACTTCAACGATCAGACTGGTGGATCCCCCAAAGGCTCCGAACCTTCAAGGAGTAATTAAAGACTTCAAGACCCGATTAAGTGTCATTAATACCATATTAATGACACACGATCGGATGATCCTTAATACTGGTAACGACATGGTTAAGGCCCATTACCAGGCTATTAAGGGTAATTAACCCCATTTATTATGTATCAACCATGTGTAACCACCGGGGCCACCTGTCGGGCCAGGCTAACGTTGTAACGACCAGTCCTTGTACTATAAAAGGATTGGTCAACGATACACAAGGGACGGTTCGAGACCACTACGGAACACTCTGAGCTAGACGAGCTTCTTCTTCTGGAGCTTCTTCTAGACTCACGTGCTTAATACATCACCAACACACCCCGTGGAGTAGGGTATTACGCTCAGGCGTCCCGAACCACGTAAATCCCTGTGTACACGTGTCTTTCACCTTCTTGAATCTCTGCGCGCCCATTACCAAACTACAACTCCTTGACCTACCAAAGGTAGTGTCGGGAGATCTGCTGGTTCCAAACACCGACAAAGAGAGTCCCAACACTGATGAGGAAGATGCACTCTTCATCAACAATTTCAAGAGGATGTTGAGAAGGAGGAGGGGGAGCTACCATCATGAAGGCAAGAGCAAAGATAAGCCCAATACAAGATCAAAGAGGGCTTGCTACAATTGTGGGGAATACAACCACTTCATTGTGGATTGCCCACATGAAGAGAACAAGAAGAAGAAGGAGGACAAGTCTCAAGAGAAGAAATACTTCAAGAAGAAGAATCAATACGGACATGGCCACCTTGGGAAGAAGTGGGATTCAAATGAAGACTCCTCCTCTGATGAAGAAGAGAAGATAGCAACTATTGCTATGAAGAAGTCGACCACAGATAACAAGCTCTTCTCCAACTTGGAGAACTCAAGTCCAACTTGCCTCATGGCCAAGGAGGGAAGAAAGAAGGTTAAATCTAAACCATCTTATTCAATTTCTTCACATGATGATTTTGACAGTAGTTGTGAAAATGAATATATGCTTAAAGATATGAGTAAGAGTGCTTTGAAAAGATTAGAGATATTGTCATATGAGATATTTGAGAAGAAAGAGCTCATCAATCATCAAGAAGACATATGATCATCCAA